>JANAVB010006198.1:1387772-1530392 GCA_029216955.1 Iris pallida | reverse complement strand
ATGAGATCTCTTCTGATCTCCTGTTCTCGATGCCAACCTCTGCTGGGTAAGCTCGTGCCTCCGAGCGGCCGTCAAACAGCATCAAACGTCTGGTAGTCGTGTCCCTCCACAAGCTGTTAGTTCCAAATGAAGTCCCTGCTGGAACCTCATAGCCTTCTCTGGCTCCGTTGCCACCATTGCTGGTGCGAAATGGCACAATCTGCAGAACCTCTGCATACCCATCTACGGTCTTGCCTGCTTGCTTGAGACTAATAAACTTCTGCTGGAGCTCATATCGAGCTACTACGCCAAAATACTTGGCCTTGAATCTTTCACTGAAGGTGGTCCAACGAACAGGGCGTCTTATACCAACTTCTTTGATGCCCACCAGTCGCGAGCAAGATCCTGAAGTACTAATTTGACCTGATCAAGCTTCTCATCATCTGGAACCTTGGCTGCCACAAGAATGGCTTCGATGTCTTGAATCCAGGCATCCGCAGTGATGGCATCCGTGCCATCAAAATACCTCGGGTTCAAGCGACGAAACCTTCCTGATGCTCCCGAGTCAGCCTCGACCCTCTCAAGAGCCAACTGAATCCCTGGTTCAGCAACACGTTCTGCTCCTGCGCGAGTCTGTTGCTGTTGGTTAGTGACAAGAAACCCCGGATAACTCCAGGAGTGCTACGGCGTCTGGTACTGCCGCTGCTGGTGCTGCAGGGGGGTTTCAATAACATGGGTGTACTGCCTCTGGTTCCATTTCTGCTCGTGCCTGCACTAGATAGAGGTTCTCTCCCCTGTTGCTGCCCAGTCGAGCCTGCTCTTGCTGCTCTTCCTCATGGGCCTCACCCGCTACTGAGAATGAAGCACCCTATAGAGAAGAATATAAGATTATCAAGTCCGGACGAGGAAGATTTCGAAGATGCAAGTCAGGTTAGAGATCAAGGCAAGGACAGAGAATTCGAAACGAATTCAAGGGGAACAAGTTTTGATTGAGACTCCTAATAATTCGCAATACCCCACAAGTCTGAAAACAGACCTGCATGGGCCACCACTAAAACCTTGTCACGCTCCAGTACCGAAATACGGAGGACGGACTAGGCCAGCTACTCCATATGAGGTACGTAACATCATACGGCGATCGTGGCTTCGAGAGACTAGGGGGTACATGCTACAATCAAGTCTCCTATGGTCCTACAGAGTTCTATGTCTCATCAATCAATCAAATCACATCAGCAAATAAATGAACATTAAAGATAAAGCAGTAAGGCGTCCCTACGCTTCATCAAAAATGATCATGAGAGACTAGCTTTATAATCTAGCTATCTCAGAGAGTCAGGAGTACAAAATTATACACAGCTGCAGTCTGTTTAATTACAATTATGTACTGACACAAAAATATCAAGTAATCCGGCTAACAGGGGCCGGTGGCTAAATGCCGCACAAAATATAAGCAGGAGTGGTGGAGAAGAAACCCACTCGTGTCCCTGAACCGCATGCTCTAGTATATACCATGGATGTCAGGGAGGAAGATCGTGTCCTCTGGCTCTGCTACGAGATCTGGCCAAACAAAACCAGCGGGGTCAGCCCCGAATAGCAAGTACCGCCAAAGGGGCACAAGAGTTAAGATTAAAACCCAGTTAATAGAATGATTGATAATAGTATACTTATGCACTATATAGGGTAGCGCAACATCTTCGAACCCATATGGCACCCTTACAACCAAACAAGGACAAAAGGTGCCGCATGGAGTCGGGACGTGTCGTACTCTATAACATTCACATAACTTAAAAGGTATAAGCAATAAAATCTCCTGATCGTGACTTCGGTCGATAGCCTATCACAGCACAATAGCCAACCCAAACAATCAAACAAGAACATGGGTTGGATCATGTACTATGATAGGCCATGTTCTCAGTCATTCACAGAAGTAGCACTTCACAACCAGAATAAGTCTTCCGTTCATAACTTCGGTCCACAGCCTGTTATACGATAACCAACCCAACAATCAAACAAGAACATGGGTTGGATCACGTACCATGATAGTCCGCTTTCCTCAGTTATTCACGGAATGTAATAGGATACAAGCAAGTCGTTTTCACAGCCAATCAAGTCTACGAGTTTCTAGTGGGATGAGGTTATCCTCGCGTCATGTTATTAGAAAATCCTCAGATCGTATCTTTCCAGCAAGGCTAGCCAACCCAGTGGTTCACGTAGACAGGTATGATTGAGCACAGGTCCCTCGTAAGGCCACCTTGCTAAAACATATAATATATAGCAGGAATTAATCGGATACAGTCATCCACTCATTGCAGATGACACAGTATCCGTGGAGACCAGCCGGCGCGTCAAGACAATATCTCAAGGCGGCTGGTGTAACACGATCTCGAGATTTTGCCCCCCATGCATCTAGTATATTTAGTTGCCTAGTTTAACCCTAGGTGAAATCTTGGACTCACATGTTGGGCCTGCATGCTTATCCTCCTAAATGTCGTACTCAAGTACGAGTACCCCAAAAGAGGATCCATGTCAATCAGTATGTCAACATGTTCTACCCTCCTTGGTGTATTGCATCATTGCAAATATGCCACGTAGAATTACGAATCATTTGTCGAGCATGAACGAGAACTGGGATATTCAGGTACAAGTATCAGGTAGGAACACTTTGTTCATCGGGGTCACATTAGTGCTCATATCATGCTCAGGGCAAAAGGCGTAAGGATATATAGCATACACAAACATTTACATATATATATAAGGTATAGGGGAGTCCAGGTCAGGGCGCTCAAGTCAGGCTACGCTCTGGTTAGCCTACGCTCAGGTCAGCCTACGCTCAGGTCAGCGTATGGAAGACATATGCTCCCAAAAGATAGCGTATGGACTCCATACGACTCCTTGTCAAGCAAGCGAGCGTATGCGAGTCATACGCTCCCAATAGGCAGCGTATGGGGTCGACTGCACTCCTTGTCAAGCAAGCGAGCGTATGCGAGTTATACGCTCCCAATAGGCAGCGTATGGGGTCGACTGCACTCGCTAAAGAGCGCACACAGCTCAGTGGCACAAGCTAAAAAGCTCGTGCACTGCTCACTGTCTTCTCCAAATAGCAAGAACTCTATGGTTTGAACCCAAAGCTTCAAAAGTCCCTAACTTGGTCAAAATAAGTCCAAATCCAACTTTTCAAAGGTCAAAATTGGGTAGAACAAAATTCTCTACAACATGGAACCATCAAAACTTAAAAATAATGAAGTTTGCTAGATCAAAACCCAGAAGATCCAAAATGGTTAAAACCTAGATCTACAAAAATTAAAGCTTCAAAATGGAAAACTTCAAGTTCTAAACTAGTATAAAATAAGGAGAAGAACATATTTTGACAAATAATTTTGTAAGAAAATATCAACAACATTTATGGATCCATCTCTTGAGCAAGTTGGTACTTGCCATGGTTGGTGGAGGAAAGTAAATGAGAGGAAATAAATGAGAAGAGAGAGAAGGAGATGAGTTATTATATATAATCTTGAACCCATGGGTTCATGATGAACCAAGGTGAACCAAGAATAGGTTACCCAAATGAGCCAAAACTGTAGGCCCAAGTGCAGAAAATAAATTATGAAATAATATTTTATCGAATATTTTTTGGGAAATACATGAAGAAACACAGCATATAAATATTGTATAAATACAAAGTAAATATAATTTATTGATTTACGTATTAAAATACGTATTCCAGGATCGGGGAGTGACAGGTAGGCATATCATGTCCCACTCGAATATGTCCTCTCGTACTCTATTTTCATGATACGACTTTCAAGTCAAAGGCTAAACTATAACCCTTACCATCATACCGATATACTTTTCAGCTACAATTAAAGACTCAACCTTGACTCCAACCTTTCGACCCAATATACGGCTTGATCTACTCGAAGCCCACTACGCATATGCCACTAGTGCGACTCAATTGAATTTTCTTGTGCTACTTAAACACAAAAGTCACAGAAGGCACATTTTTGGGCTTTAGGAACATAGTTAACCAACCGACTGGCAGTTAGTCCAACCATTTGAGTTGTAACCTATTCTAGGTCACCCTAACCTAATAGGAATGGGTCAGATTGATTTTATGGATCTTGCTAGCCAATATAGATTAAAACCTAAGATTTCTTCAATCATATATTGATGTCCAATTAGGAAACCCATTAAATCCATTTCAACCCATCCATGCATATCGCTATAATTTGGACTATGAAACCAAAACTTGTGAAATAGGTCCGACACCTATTATGTAGGCTCTATCTCATGGCCCACTAATCCTTCTTTCATAATTCCTTGATCATATTTCTTCGTACCTATGCTATACGATGAATGGAATCTCGTTGTACCAACTTGTTTCCGGTTATGCTTGACCAATACTCTCATATTGCCTTGATGAAACATGGTCAATATATGGGCAATATTAACTAAGTAATACCTAGGCTTTCCATAGAGTCCATGGCAATGTTTAGAAGTACCTCATATCCTCATACACCTCCTTAAATTTTAACCCCATAGAACCTATTATTGGTTTTTCTATATTTAACCAATTTTTATAAGTTAGGTAGAAACATGACCCAGTGTACTCTTATCTCTTAGAATGGGAGGCCATTCGTAACTATCTTTCCAGTTATTTGGAAGTTGCGATACGAACTTTTTATTGCCTTTTATATCCCTTTGCTCGTGCGTATAGATACCGCGGCAAAATATCACAATCTTGATTCTTCAAATACCATTCTATCATAGGATTGCAACTTAGTTCAACTTCGAGAATGAAATTTTAGTAATGTATAGATTCCAAGCCTCTCTAGAATGTAGGGTTCTTAAATTAGCAAATGATTGGGATAGATTGGTTTAATTGAACTAATAAAACAATGGTGCATAGCGTCTACTACTATCCGTATCATCTGATGATCGCTACCGTGATTTTGACATTTGAAGCACAACACTAGCCTTTTCCTTCCAACAGTTACATTCATGAACTAGACCAATCAATCTATACACATGACATACATGTCCCACACAAATACACCTTCTTATGCTCCATTTTAATTACACCATATGTATGACACATTTTCTCCTTAGAATAAACCATAGATGCCCATTTTTGTTTCCCTGGATATCAATCATTCAAATATCATCTTATTCCCTAAACTGAATGCCCATGTTCCATGCAAGACGTATCACCTATGATATATATTTCCACCCAAGCAAACACATGTTGCTTACCCAACACCAAAAATAAACCTGCACACACTAAACACTATGACTTAGATACCCCGAACACTTACCTAATCATATTCTATAGTAAGGTTTCAGCACTTAGTTTGGACCTCACCCGTGAGCAAGGCCCAGCCTGGCCAAACCCCAACTGATTACACACTACTTATAGATCGAAAGAGAAATGAGATAGCAGAACCCTCGAAAAACCCCAACTGATTACACACTTACTTGTATTTAATTAATGAATATTTTGCTAATATAGGTAGTAGTAGGTAAACTGCTATATTCTAAGTAGCAAGTAGGGTTATTTTTACAAATTACATAGTAAAAGTTTCTAGCAAACATGTTGGAGATTTTCTCATTTTTTATATAAATTATTTAGATTTATCTATGTGTGTATATATATGTATATATATAAAAAAAAAGAAAAAGGAGAACCTACGAGATATTGGAAGTAATATCTCATGAGACACTTAAACACCCCAACCCACGAGCAAGGCCCAGCCTGGCCAAACCCCAACCGATTACACACTTACTTATAGATCGAAAGAGAGAATGAGAGAGCGGAACCCTCAAAAACCATAACCCTATTCCCTAATTGTCCCCGACAGTGGTGCATAGCCCTTGGCTACCGTGCACCCCAGCATGGCCGTACCAGCAGAAATTTGGCGTACATGCATCGACTGGTAACATCAGCAACGCACCCAGGTAACCTATTTCCTTCTCGAGTTTTTCCTAAATACTCGACCGTTTTTCAATCTGTAAATTATTTTAGAGAGCCTAGTTGACCTTCCCAACTCTGTCTAAGTAGAAATAACTCTACTGGATTGGATTGGCCAAAAAATCCTTGCAAAGATCCGAGAAAACAACTAGAAATAAGGACATGTTCCTATTTCAAAACCATGTTTTGAAGATGGTTTCTGAACCAAATAATAGAAGTTTTTGAGAACTAATTGAATACAGTTGAACATAACCTATAGATCTGCAAAAACTATTTTGTAGAACTTAATTTCATCAAGTGTGCATCAGGAAATCGATTTCCAAAAATCGACAAAAAGTGTTTCAAAACAGTAAAATTCTAGAAAATTCTCCGATACGGCGTGCATCCAGACAAACCGGGTGATGTGGTCGCAACCCATGAGCATTGAAAGATGCGTATGGACGTTGTCAACGTGTGAGATTTAATGGAACTCGATTTTGATGCGTTTGCGCGACGAAATCGAGGCGTATCCGTCGAGATACCCCGTATCGGTCCTTTAGCAAGCTAGTCCATAAATTCGTGCACGTTTGTCATCTCGAGACAAAACTTGCACCAACAGGACCGTATTATTTTTTGGTCCTATATGTCAAATTTGGTCTGATTCTGAGAAGGTCGACCGGAACGTCCTTTTTGGCGGGCCCACGACCCGATCCAATGGGCAATTTGTGCACGGCCCACCGAAATCCAACTTTGGACATATGATTGGGTTGTCTCGTCAAATCGGACCTATAAACATATAGCTTGATTTAGATACGTAGATACTGGCACACTTTTCGTGCAAAACGAATCCAACGACGGACATCGTTTTGGCCTAAAATTACTGTTTTGCCCCTGTGTCCATAATTGGACTTATGGGTAGACTAACCTAGCTAATTTGACTATTCTAAACACATTGGCAATATTTGTTTCAGTCCCCGGAGACTGTTGTGCAGTTGGACTTTTGTATGGCACTAAGTGGTTGGTATTATTGGTTTCACCAGCAAAGGACCCCAGCAAGTACATTTGTTGTTTATTTTCGATGATTATTACTACATTTCATTGTTGGTTTCTTTATGTGATTCTTGCCTCTTTTCGTTGTCATATTTTTAAGCATCGAAAAAAGAAAGTACCAAAAGATGATCTGACTTATACATTGTAGACATCGTAAATATATAGATTGTAGATATTATTTATTTTTTGCAAAGTAGACATCATAGCATTGTTTATTTTATTGCAAAGTAGATATCGTAGATATTGTTAGACATTGTGGTGTAATTGTCCCTAGATCGATCACATATCAAAAAAGGGGCTTCAACACTTAGAAAGTGTTTTCTTTGGTTTATTTCTTTTACGGTTAATTTCATGTCTACTTTTCTCATGTCTTTTCTACTTATTTTCGAATCATGTATTTTATGGCTAACCTCTGTTTATAGTCGTTCATATATTGGAACTGCATTCAATGAATTATACTCGTTCCATTCCTGACTGGAAATTAACATTTTTTAGGTTAGCCGAGTCTACGCTTAGCATTGGGGAGACGGGTGTACTTGCTGGCCAAAACCTAGAGACTAGTTAGATAGTTGAGTATTTATTCATTTATTTTTATAAATTATGAGACATTGTACCTTGTATCAAATGTAAATCCTTGAATATTGTAATTTAATTTAGTTATTGTGAATGAGCATTATTTATGATTTTGAGCATTATGGCTTGACAGCGTTCTACTACCGACAATACGACGTAGGCTGGCTTGGACACGCATTCGTATTTTCAAAAAGTGGTACAGATCGTGACAGAGTGCCAGTCCACACCTACCCCCGAACACACGCCGTATATGCAGAGGCATTCTGGAGTCCGAGTCCAAACAACAAAAATCAACTTGCATCCTTGTTACAATTAATCCTTTTTCCTTCTTGGAAAATACTCCCACATGGCACACACTTGTGCCCCACCACACCTCGTGTGCACATCTCAACACAAGTAATACATTATATTGAGATACTCACCATTTGGTGTAGCTGATGTAGGACTATCTTTCCTAGTCTAAAGGCAAAAACACCAACAATCCTCCACATATCTCAATATATGGGTTAGCGTTCTCCATATTGACTGTCCACAATACATTAGGAGAGATGTTGCTACGACTTGAATCTTTCCTTACGGGTTAAATAACAGCATGATACAAGAATGGACTAAGCCTTTAATTCTGCACCATAACTGTAATTCTTTCCACTCACATAATGACATCAACTATGCTTCTGGATGCACATTAAAGGCCATGTACCAGCTTGATTTCGGTCTATGTATATTTGGTGTCTACAAGATTTTTCTCAAGAGACGACCTATATTTCTATCCATACACTCTAGGTGAGTTCTTTTAAAGAGTCTTGGCATGAACCTTTCGCTTTCTTACAGTGTTATACCGCTATAACATAGCCTAAAGCCGAGGCAATGTCTCATGTGGTGTCATGCCACTATAGCATGAGGCCTAGCCTTTTTGTAGTGCCAAACTATCCAGCATGAAGCATTTCGCTTTCTTGTGGTGTTACACCGCCCTGACATGGCTTGTAATGCTAAGGCACTGTCTCATGTGGTGTCACACCATTATAACATGAGATCCAGCCTCTTTGTAGTACTGCTACTACTCTTTATCTACAGCATTAGGCCAACTTGCCTATATGTGGTGGTACGCCGCTGTGACTTGGCCCGAAACCGAGGCTTTACCCTCATAGGTACCTCATGTGGTGTCAGCCCACTATAGCATGGAGTACTACGCTCCTTTGTAGTTTTGTGCTATACATGCTTCCTGTAAAGCACGTCGGACATCCCAAATGCCGAGAACTCATTAAGGCTTCTAAGCCATCCTCTCACAGGACTTTGTTCTATACAAAGAACAAACAGTAGATAATAGTGGTTCTAGGTCTGTAACCCCGTATTTTCTAAGGATTACCCACTGTTAACAGTAGTTTTGGGTCATGATCCCGTAATTCCTAAAGGTTTACCTACTTTTCTTGATATTCTTCAATTAATGATCATTTATTGAACTAAAAGCTAGATGCCTAGATTTTTCTTTAAATAATAGCATAAAACTTTATAGTAGAATTATAAAGGCATAATATCAGAGTTTCTTGAAGCCCATTTTATATGCTGTATCTTCAACCAGCTAGTGCTTGAGACCTTTGGTGAACGAATCTGCTAGATTCTCCTGATTCGAACATCTACCACGGTAATGACTCTTCTTTTAATAAGATTGACCTGTGCCTTAATCGCAGTCCTCTTCTTGCCATTGAAAAGTTTATTTGATGCCACCGTTGTAGTTGCCTGGTTGTCGCAGTAAATCGACACTGTCGAAATCTGCGCACCAACCATAGAAAGATCACACATGATCTCGAAGTCATTCTGCTTCATCTGCTACAGCTGCTAGTGCATAAAACTTATATTCCATAGATGGTGTGAGAGCATAACTTCTTCGACTTCCACAATATAGCAGCTCCACTCATTGAGAATACATATCCTCTTGTGGACCTTTCACTCTCTACTTCCGAACACCAGCTCGCATTACTGAAGCCTTCCACTACTGTTGGATCTCGCAGTAGTACAGTGCATACTTCTAGTCCTTTTGAGATATCTCATAACCATCTTCACAGTTTTCTATTGCTCCACACCCAGATTGCTCGTGAACCGACTCAGCATCCCCATGGCAAAAGCTATGTCAGGTCTTGTGGCAGTAGTCGTATATATCAAACTCCCGATGATGGTTGAATACTCCAACTGTCTGATGCTTTTCCTTGGATTTGGCTTCAACTTCTTCTCATACCTATACTACGTATCTATCCCTGAAAGATCATGATATCCATAGCGTGTAAGCTTCTTCTCAATATAATGAGACTGTGACAATGCCACTCTAATTTTCGTCCGTAAACTTTATGTACATATACTTGTCTGTTTCGTTGACCTTGTAACCGTTTGATCTTATAACTTTATCAAACTTTTCATGCCATATCTTGGGAGCTTGTTTCAGACCATACAGAGATTTCACCAACGTACAGACTTTGTCTTCGAGGCCGTTGACAACGAATCCTTCCGACTGTTGCATGTAAATCTTTTTGGTCAACTCACCATTCAGGAAAGCAGTTTTAACATCCATCTGATGAATAAGTAGTTTATGAATTGCACTTAGAGCAATCAACATCTTGATGATCGCATCCATGCTACTGGAGCATATGTATCAAAATAATCGATCCTCTGCTTTTGAGAAAATTTTTTGGCTACCAACCTAGCCTTGAACTTTCAATAGTTCCATCGGCCTTCATCTTCTTCTTGAAGATCCATTTACATCCATTGGTTTTGCTCCTTCAGGCAGATCGACCAACACCCGCATGTTGTTTGAGGTTATCGAGTCATACTCATCATTAATAGCCTCCTTTAGAGGACAGCATCTCTGGTCTTCATCGCCTCATCATAGGTAAGTGCTGCTTCCACATGATAGGTGACAAAATCCTCTCAGAAGTCCTTCTGTCTCTTCACTCGCTTAGACACAGGTTCTGTGAGTTCTGGTTCAATAGTTGTTCTCGCAACAACAACTTTTTCTTGGACTACATCTCTGTAAGAAGCTTCAGCCTCCTATGCACTCACACTATTCTCAAGAATATTCGCGAGAATAATGTTTTTGTGCTTTGCAAATTTATCTTCAAAGAATTCTGTATCAGCACTCAATGATATGATTAGATTCAATATCAAGGAACCTTCGAGTATGGCATAACCTAGGAAGATTGTCTTCGTAATCCTTGTACCTAGCTTCTGAATTTCAAATTCGGAAGCTTCACATACACCAGACACCCTCACCCTTGAATAACATTCAAGTTGGGTCTGACCATGAACGAGTTCATGAGAAGTGACATCGAAAGTTGCATACGATACACTATTCAGAATGAAAGTAGCCGTCAACACTGCTTTGCCCCAGAAGCAATTTATCCGCAATCAACAGTTGAGTTCATCATCTCTGTTAACATTCTATTCTTCCTTTCTGCAATACCATTTGATTAAGAAAGTACGGAGCAGTCATCTCATTGACAATTCCATGTTCTCTATAGAACATGTGAATTAATGAGACATATCTCTACCTCGATCATTTCTAAGTCTCTTGAGTTGTTGTCCAGTTTGACGTTCGGCTTCAGCCTTGAAGTCCTTAAATTTCTCAAATGCTTCATCTTTAGACTTGAGCAGATAAACGAACGTGTACTTTGAGAAATTATCGATGAAAGTAATAAAATACTTCATCTTGACTTTTGTGGAGAATGTAGGAACGAAGTCGTAAAGCAGAATATCTAGAGGGGGGTGAATAGAGTAGGCAGCAGAATATTGCTAATTAAAAACTTGTTAGCAGTAAGATCACAGAATTAAATCAATAATCACAAAACAATAACTGTAAAAGAAATGAGATCAGAAGGCAAACGCAAACACAGCAATGTATACTGGTTTTTCTTGTGAGAACTAGTCCAGTCGAAAAAACTCTAGCTTCCAGTTGAATCCACTATTGGAAAATCCCGCAAGTTTTCATATGAAGTCCTTGCAACTTCTACAGACGCGATCTTTGATACGAAGAACTTGACCAACTTCAATTTTGAAGAGTCTTTCTTCAATCAAGCCTCTGATTACAATTTTTCTGAAATCTTCTAAACCGTACCGTACCGACAAATTGACTAGAGAATTGTAACTGGCTTGGGATTTGAAAACGAAAGCTTTTTAGAACTCTTTGGAAAGAAACGTAAGCTTAGAAGAGAAGATAAAAAGTGAATGAGTGATTTGAAATGATCAGAATTCTTCTCTATTTATAGTTTTTCCAAATGCAGAACTCTGGCAGAATTTGGGCAGAATTCGGACAGAACTCTATGTAACAATCCGCAACTGAAGGGAGACCAAGTTTTTCAAACGTTCAAAAATTAAATGGTTACTAACCGAACTCTGGCCGAACTCAGGCCGAGTTCTCTCAGGGTTGGTCAAGGTTTTTCAAAAGTGATTGTTGGGCTTTTTAAAATCATTCAGAAGCTTTTGTAAATAAGGGATGTTTTTCAAAAACATAAGTCATTTTTTAAAAACGATTTTGGATAGCCTATTTGTCAATACGACTCGGTGTACAATATATTCCTAGACTTAATAAAAGTAAAAATATATTGCATAAAGAAATACAGTCTCGAGTGGCGAACAAAGCTTGGTCTTGAACTGAGTAGATATCTGATCTTGATCAGTCTAAGCGTCCAAAACGTCTTGAGTAAACATTGAGTAGCTCCGTATATCAAGATAGAGTTTGATTAATTATTAAAATCAGGTTTGACCATGACCAATAGGCCAACAATCTCCTCCATTTTGATAATTGACAAACCTTGACTGATATAATATCTTTGGTAACTTTGATAAAACAAAAATAATTTCGGTAAAAAAAATGTTCATGTAATCTTACGAAGAGAAAAGATGTTAGATCTTATTTCTCCCCCGTTGTCACTTAGCAAAATAATTGCAAAGAGAGAAGCTCCCCTGCAATATATGCATAAAAAAAGTTGAAGAAATATAAACATAATAATAAAAAAAACAATATTTCATAGCAGTATATATTTCGCAGGCAGTTATATTAAAGCATAAAGAGATAGTGCTATAAGAAATATGAAAAATGCTGAACTGAATAAAAATGCTAAAAATATATTAACAAAATCATCTCAGACAAACACAATCTCAATGCAAAATGTAACGCCCCAGTCCCAAAATACATAGGACCAAGTACGTGAACATGCCAGCTGCACATGACGAAGAACTCCAATATATAGAATCCTCGCATATGCACATAAGCTGTAAATAAATAATCACAGGCCAGAAAAATACTAATCTCACAGCTCCACATAGAAGATAATGAAGTCCAAATAAATAAATAATAAGAGTATCAAAAGATAGCCGGGTGAACATACTCACTCCAAACTATGAAAAATAGTCTCACAAGATCGAAGTCTGACCTCCTCAAAATAGAAAGAAAAGAGATATAAAATAATGTCTACAACTGTCTCAGATAAGAAATAGACTAGAAGTCATAAGGCACTGCCTCGTCATCAATATAAGATAGCTCCAATGCCGCTCCGTACTCTTGTGGAAAATCGTCTAAACCTGGAGAGATAACCAGGTCCTCAGGGTACATAGCAAGATACAAGAAAACACCATGCCATATAAACTGTGATAATATCATAAGAGAAAAAGGTATGCATGTAATCGGGTTCCTGACCATTCTACTGTGAATATGCAGTTGAGATACATTCCTTCGACGCATGAGCCCTGGCTGAATATAGGATCCGGTATAGTCTCCTCTTGGGCACCAGTGACCAAGAGCATGACGTTCAAAAACGACAGTATCCAACCTGAGAGGCTCATACCCGTATCTCCAACAGAGCTTCCGGGTTATAAGAGAAGTGCAATCGAAGCCCATACGTCAGGTAATGTTCTCCCCACCCAATGACTAGTATCATCATCTCCATGACTGACATATACCTCTAGTAACCGCCAAGTCTTCTACAACTCTATTGGCAGTTACCCCTATCCGTCGCACGCTCCATACGTATCGGTGGCCAGCCGACTACGCAGATACGTGTCCTATATGTGACTCACATTACGTGATACAACAAGTGTCAAGGCCGTATGAGATATACCAATACCAACATCAACGGGTGGTCAATAAACTAAGTCCATGCAAGAGAATAAATCAAAGCAAGAAAAACGACCGATAGAGTCGCTTGCACCCAAGTGTGACTTGGACGCACAGTTTAAATATCACAAAATAAAATGCTGAAAATAACAACTAAAAATAAGAAGATATAATCACAGAGTAAGGTGGCAAGGTATCTTGCCTGATGGTGCAAGGTGGCAAGTCCAAGTAATCACAATGTCAGTCAAGAAACGTCACAATCTCCAAACAACTTCGGACACTGAAACAAACATCAAAAATGGTCTCGGTGAAGAAGATATACCTAGAAAACACCTGTCCAAAAGACAAATTCTGGAACAGGGGCAAAATCGTAATTTTGGGTCAAAACGATGTCCGACGTTCGATCCGCTTTGTACCGAAACACGTGCCAAAGTCGTGGTCTCTAAAGTCGTCAAACTACATGTCTACAATTTTAGTGAGGAGGAACTCAACGGTATGTCCAGTTTTGGATTCCGAGGAGCCGTGTACAAAATCGTCCGTTTGAGTGGGTCGCGGGCCCACAAAAATTGGGTTCCGATTCGATCTTCTCAGAATTGAACCAAACTTGGCATGCAGGACCAAAATTTGATCCGGACCTGGGCGTAAGTTTCGTCTCGATCCGATGACCGTACACGAAGTTATGGGAAAGTTTGCAAACGTCGATACGAGGGTATCTCGACGGATACGCGTTGATTTCGCGCGCACACGCGACGAAACTGAGTTTCGTCAGTTCCCACATGTCCGCAACGTCCATACGCGCCTTTTGATGCGTATAGCGCACGACCATGTCGCCCGTTTGTCGGGGCGTACGTCGTATCGGTCAAAATTCCAGAATTTTTGTGATTTAGAAACTAGTTTTTCCGACAACTTCACATACATTTATTCCTACATATTAACCGAAACTTCTATAAAAAGTTACGTTCTATTCTCGGTTATATTGTTAACGACTATTTTCAATTAGTTTTTAAAAGTTTAATGGACAGCGAGAAAAGTGGTCGACAAGTTGACGTTTCAAAACAGTTTTTAATATTCAAAAAGTGGGTTTTTCTCCAACTTTGTCTCAATTTTTCGAGAAAGTTGATGGGTTGTTTCGAAACCCATCTAGAGGATATTGAAGAGGGTCAAGTCTACTTTCCAGAAAATCTTACGGATCGAAAATCGGTGCTACAAGTAAAAAGTTACATCGTAGAGAGTGGGTACCTTGAGTGGAAAAACTGCTCCATGGGTAACGCGGGGCTGACTTTCGATGCTCCGTTCATTGCGCACAAAGCTCCACGCTGGTGAAACAAAGTTGTGGGCGAAGGGGGTATAATCAGCTTCAACTTTCGTTTTGGAAGATTAGGGTTTTGAGGCTTGTAGAAAAAGTTATATTTATAACTACTTCTAACTAAAACCTAATACTAATAGGTTTTGTAGTTGATGGTTCCCATGGGTCGGGCTTATACGCGAGAGCTGTGCTTACCACAGCAAGCTTTTCAATGGTGGGGCCCGCCCACTAATAGTGGGTGGGATTTACTTTTTTTTTCTTTTTCTTTTCTTAACAATTGTTCACTTGAACAGAGGCTTGTCCCCCCCCCCCCCCCCCCCCCCGCTGGGTGTGGCCGAGCCTCACATCTTTTTTTTTCCCAACCATTATATATATATATATATATATATATATATATATATATATATTATATATATATTATATATATATACCAACTAAGTAAATATATATATATTAGGCAAAAATTCCTAAAATTTACAAATAATTTCTAAAAAATGTTAGAATTTATATTATTCCTTATTTAATAGAATATTAACAAGTACGCATATAATACATACACACACGCATTTATATTTACGTACGTATACCAAATAAATTCTAAATGATATAAAAAAAGTTTTTTTTAGGCACTAAAATAATTTAGAAAATATTGGGGGTTTACATCCTACCCAACTTAAGAAAATTTCGTCCTCGAAATTAAACTAATGCAGGGGTCCAATGCAATGTAAGGGATTTAATAGCAATTTAAAAACTCAACTGCAAGACATACCTTCGTCTACGAACAAATGCGGGTAGCGATTTCGGATGTCGTCCTCGCGCTCCCAAGTAGACTTCCCTGGCGAGTGACGCTTCCATGCCACGCGAACCAAAGGAATAGATTGATTTCGCAACACTTTCACTCGACGATCGAGGATGCCTACCGGTTGCTCTTCGTACGACAAACTCGGTCCAACTGTGATCTTGGAGTGATCAAGCACATGATTGCTGTCTGCCACGTACCTCCTCAACTGAGATGCGTAGAATACGTCATGTACTCCCTCTAGCGACGGTGGCAAGGCCAATCTATAGGCAACCTCTCCAACACGTTCCAAGACATCGAAAGGGCCAATGTACCTTGGACTCAACTTGCCATGTCCTCCGAATCGAATCGTGCCTCTAGTGGGGGATATCTTCAAGAACACATGGTCGCCTTCTTTGAACTCCAAAGGTTGACAATTATCTGTCCACTGCTTCTGACGATCCTGCGCTGCTCGCAGGTGGTCCTGAATCTTCTTCACTGTCTCCGCTGTGCTCAAGACCAACTCGGGACCCAATAGCTGTCGCTCTCCTATGTCGCTCCAACAAACAGAGACCGACACTTCCTACCATACAATGCCTCAAACGGAGCCATCTGAATGCTCGCTTGATAGCTATTATTGTAGAAAAACTCAACAAGATGAAGATGGTCCTCCCACGAACCGCCAAAATCAAGCATACACGCTCTCAATATATCCTCTAGCGTCTGAATGGTACGCTTCGACTGGCCGTCTGTCTGCGGATGATACGATGTGCTAAACTTCAATCGGGTGCCCAAACTCTCTTGCATGCTCCTCCAAAAATATAGGTAAATATCGAATCACGGTCCGACACAATACTAACAGGTACACCGTGTAATCTCACAATCTGCTCCATATACATCTCCGCCAATATCTCTGTCGACTGGCCCACTCTAAAAGGCAAGAATGGGCTGACTTCGTAAGTCTATCAACAATCACCCATACTGTGTCACGTCCCCTAGGACTCCGAAAATCTGTGACGAAATCTATAGTAATGTGCTCCCACTTCCACTCGGGAATGGGTAGTGGCTGCAATAATCTGGCCGTCCTCTGGTGCTCTGCCTTAACTTGTTGACATACCAAGCACTTGGCAACGAAACGAGCTATCTCTCGCTTCATTCCATACCACCAATAATACTGTCGTAAGTCACGATACATCTTGGTCCCTCCGGGATGAATAGAGTAAGTCAAACTGTGAGCCTCTGCCATCAGCTCCTGCCGTTGATCTCCATTGGGAACATAAATGCGATCACCACATCGCAATGTCCCATCGGTGTGGATCCTCAATCCTGTCTGCTCTCCTACTTTAGTCATCTCCTTCAGCCGTCAAAATCTAGCATCATTGGGCAATGCTGCCTTGATGCGCTCTACCAATGATGATTGTACTTGAAGGTTGGCTAATACGCCATCTGCTCCCGGCAATACTACCTCAATACCAAGCTGCTCCAAGTCTCTAATCAACTCCCTCTGTGTAGTCAAGAAGTGTGCCATGGACTTACGGCTTAATGCGTCTGCCACGACATTAGCCTTGCCCGGATGATAATGAAGCTCAATCTCATAATCCTTCATCAACTCCAACCAACGTTGCTGTTGTATATTCACTCCTTTTATGTGAACACTACTTGAGGCTCTTATGATCAGTGTAGATATCACCTTCTCGCGTACAAGTAGTGTCTCCATAGCTTCAAGGCAAAGATAACCGCTGCGAGCTCTAGATCGTGGGTCGGATAATTCTTCTCGTGCACTCTCAACTGTCGAGATGCATATGCTACTACCCGACCGTGCTGCATCAATACACATCCTAATCCCTTCCCGGATGCGTCGCTGTAGATTACAAATCCTCCTGGGCCCGATGGTAGTGTCAAGATCGGTGCTGGGTCAACCGCTTCTTCAACTCGTCAAAAGCGGCTTGACACTCTTCTGTCCATACAAACTCCTGATCCTTGCAAGTCAATCGAGTCATGGGCCCCGGTATTCGAGAGAAATCTTCTACGAACCATCGGTAACCCGCAAGTCCGAAAAAACTTCTCACTTCAGAAGCTGTTGTGGGGGCGAGCCATGATTTGACTGTTGTGATCTTCTCTAGGTCCACTGATATACCATCACCTGTAACAATATGACCAAGGAATGATACCTCCTTAAGAAAGAATTCACACTTACTAAGCTTCGCAAAGAGTCTCTCATTCCTCAATGTTCCCACAACTATCCGTAGATGCTGCTCATGCTCCTCTTGACTTTTAGAGTAAATCAAGATATCGTCTATAAAGACTACTACAAATTTGTCCAAGTACTGGTGGAAGATCTTGTTCATTAAATTCATGAAAACTGGGGGAGCATTGGTCAAACCGAAAGGCATAACCAAGAACTCGTAGTGTCTATACCTCGATCGAAAAGTCGTCTTGGCAATATCTTCCTTCCTAACCTTCAATTGGTGATAGCCCGATCGTAAGTCAATCTTGGAGAATACTTTTGCTCCACTTAGTTGACCGAATAATCGTCTATACGCGACAAGGGATACTTGTTCTTCACCGTTACTACATTCAACGCTCTGTAGTCAATGCACATGCGCACTGTCCCGTCTTTCTTAGGCACAAAAAGAATGGGTGCTCCCCATGGTGACGCACTGGCACGAATAAATCCCTTCTCTAATAATCATTAATTTGCGTCTTCATCTCTACCAACTCCTTTGGTGCCAAACAATATACTTGAGATGAAATAGGCTCGGCTCCGGGAATAAGCTCAATAGAAAACTCAATATCTCGGTCAGGTGGTAGTCCTGGCAACTCCTCGGGGAATACATCCTCGAACTCGGTGATAATAGGGTGCTGAGGGGTGTCGTGCATCATCATATGAGTCCCCGATGTGGGTGCCTCACAACTATCTCCATCTTCATTGGTGAACTCAAACTCTGCCGCATTTGGTGGTCTAAAGATACTTTGCCCCTTGGCAGTCTATGAGAGCGAATGCTGGCTCAACCAGTCCATCCAAAACCACATCAAATTGTCGGCATAGGGAATACAAGAAGCCGTGCCATCATCTCTCTGCCATTTATCACACAGGACAAAGTCTATAAATACCCTAACAGATACAACTCCTCCTCCAGTTGAGGATTTAACATTCTTAGCTAAGGTGTGATGGGAATGCTATGTCTAGTGGCAAAACTAGTGGCTATAAATGAATGTGTGGCTCCAGTATCAAATAATGTAATAGCAGGAAAAGATGCAACTAAAAACTATACCTGCTATGACCTCTGCCTCTGTCTCTACATTCTCAACAGCTAGAGAGAATGCCTTTCCTTGGTTCTGTCCTGGGCCTTGAGCTCTGGCCTTGTTGTACTGTGCTGTCTGTAGGAGTAATGGTGCACGAGGTGCTGGGGCTGTAGGCCTCTGGGCCTGATGTGCCTGAACTAGAGCCTGCTGCTCAGGACAATCTCTGGCCAAGTGCTGTCCTGATCCACATCTCAAACATAAGCCCAAACGAAGTCGACAGTCATCTCTAATATGCCCCTGCTTCCCGCAAAAGTTGCAGGTGGGCTTCTGATAAGGGGTGTGCCTTTGCTGGTACTGTCCCGTGGTCCTCCTGATAGGTCCACTCTGAGTAGCTCGGGCTGGTGTAGCTGCTGGTGTATGACGCCTCGATGTCTGCTGTTGTTCTTTGTGAAGAATCTTCTGAGCACGAGCTTCTTCCAAGACAGCTGAATAGGAGACTCGAGACTGAGTAGTCGTATAAGACTTGAGCTCTGGTACAAGCCCCTGGTGAAATCTCCTCGCGTTCTCTAACTCTGTCGGAATCAATCCCGCACCAAATCGACTCAGGCGATTGAACTCTGAGTCATACTCATCAACTGTCATATTTTTGCTTCAGATGGAGGAACTGGTCATAGAGACCATCTCTGACATGAATAAGGAAGAACATCTCATAAAATGCATCATAGAACTGCTTTCAAGTGATTCCAGTGCCTAATCGTGTCTCTTCCGCCTTCCACCAGTGGTGAGCATTGTCTTCTAACAGTAAGTCCACTGCTGTCATCCAATCTCGAGCTGGCAACTATGCCTTCAGTAGCTTCTCAGTACTAATACCCTGTGACACCTCTAGTGGCTTCTCCGTCCCTCTAAAGGCCTTGGGGTTTATGTCTGTGAAATTCTTGATAGAGCCTTCATAGGGATGTAGAGCCGGTGCTGGTACTGGTGCTGGAGGTAGTGGAGGTCTAGCCATAGCTGCCATCATCGTCTGTCTTATCAGCTAAGTCTGCTGCCACTGAGCCTGCATCATGGCATACATAAACTGACTAGTAGGGCTCCCATCAGTCGGTGGTGGTGGCATCTGAGGTCCCGACTGTGGAGGAAACTGCTGAAGGAATAGGGGTGGAGGCAGTGGTACATTCCCTCCCGGTGGTATGTAGTAGTCTGTCCAGCCTGGCTGCCTGGGGATGCTACGACCTCTGGGGACTCCGTCGTCGGTGTCGTAGTAGGCTGCAACAGTCCTGGCTGGTATGGTGTTGCTGGAGTCATGGGGGAATTCTGTCCCTCCGGAGTAGCCTCTTCACCAGATGTGAGGGCCAAGGCAGAAGTGCGTCCGCTTCTTAGATTGATACTGTTGGCACGAGGAAGATAAGTTTGATATTAGGAAAGATTAGATATGAAGTAAATCGAATAATCAAGGAAGTTTCGAAAAGATTGGAAGTCAAAGGATAGTAGTAGTTCTGGATGAGATATTCCTATTCCTATATGCAGGCTTGTTGGGCACAGTCATGTATCCCAACAATATTAAATCCGACCTGCATGGGCCACCACAAAACATGTAACGCCCCAGTCCCAAAATATATAGGACCAAGTACGTGAACATGCCAGCTGCACATATACGAAGAATACTCCAATATATAGAATCCTCGCATATGCACATAAGCTGTAAATAATAATCACAGGCCAGAATAACATATCTAATCTCATCACAGCTCAACACAGAAGATAATAAAGTCCAAATAAATAATAAGAGTATCAAAAGATAGTCGGGTGAACATACTCACTCCAAACAGCTATGAAAAATAGTCTCATAAGATCGGAGTCCGACCTCCGCAAAATAGAAAGAAAAGAGATGTAAAATAATGTCTCTGTCTCAGATAAGAAATAGACTAGAAGTCATAAGGTACTGCCTCGTCATCAATATAAGATAGCTCCAATGTCGCTCCGTACTCCTGTGGAAAATCGTCTAAACCTGGAGAGATAACCAGGTCCTCAGGGGACATAGCAAGATACAAGAAAATACCATACCATATAAACTGTGGTAATATCATAAGAGAAAAGGTATGCATGTAATTGGGTTCCTGACCATTCTACTGTGAATATGCAGTTGAGATACATTCCTTCGACGCATGAGCCATGGCTGAATATAGGATCCGGTATAGTCCTCTCTTGGGCACCAGTAACCAAGAGCATGACGTTCAAAAAACAGTAGCCAACCTAAGAGGCTCATACCCGTATCTCCAACGGAGCTTCCGGGTTATAAGAGAAGTGCAATCGAAGCCCATACGTCAGGTAATGTTCTCCCCACCCAATGCCTAGTATCATCATCTCCATGACTGACATGTACCTCTAGTAACCGCCAAGTCTTCTAGCATGCAACTCTATTGGCAGTTATCCCTATCCGTCGTACGCTCCATACGTATCGGTGGCCAGCCGACTACGCGAATACGTATCCTATATGTGACTCACATCACGTGATACAACAAGTGTCAAGGCCGTATGAGATATACCAATACCTCAACATCAATGGGTGGTCAATAAACTAAGTCAATGCAAGAGAATAAATCAAAGCAAGAAAAACGACCGATAGAGTCGCTTGCACCCAAGTGTGACTTGGACGCACAGTTTAAATATCACGAAATAAAATGCTAAAAATAACAACTGAAAAATAAGAATATAATAATCACAGAGTAAGGTGGCAAGGTATCTTGCCTGATGGTGCAAGGTGGCAAGTCCAAGTAATCACAATGTCAGTCTAGAAACGTCACAATCTCCAAACAACTCTGGGCACTGAAACAAACATCAAAAATGATCTCGGTGAAGAAGATATACCTAGAAAATGCCTGTCCAAAAGTCAAATTCTGGAACAGGGGCAAAATCGTAATTTCGGATCAAAACGATGTCCGCCGTTGAACCCGTTTTGCACCGAAACGTGTGCCAAAGTCTATGGTCTCTAAATTTGTCAAACTACATGTCTACAGTTTCAGTTTGAGGAGAGAAACTCAACGGTATGTCCAGTTTTGGATTCCGAGGAGCCGTGTACAAAATCGCCCGTTTGAGTGGGTCCCGGGCCCACAAAAATTGGGTTCCGATTCGACCTTCTCAGAATTGAACCAAACTTGGGATGGAGGACCAAAATTTCGATCCGAACCTGTTGGCGCAAGTTTCGTCTCGATCCGACGACTGTACACGAAGTTATGGGAAAGTTTGCAAACGTCGATACGGGGGTATCTCGATGGATACGCATTGATTTCGTCGTGCACACGCGACGAAACTGAGTTCCGTCAGTTCCCACATGTCCGCAACATCCATATGCGCCTTTCGATGCATATAGCGCACGACCACGTTGCCCGGTTTGTCGGGACGTACGTCGTATCGGTCAAAATTTCACAATTTTTGTGATTTAGAAACCAGTTTTTCCGACAACTTCACATACAAATTTCTTCCTACATATTAGCCGAAACTTCTATCAAAAAGTTACTTTCTATTCTCGGTTATATTGTTAACGATTGTTTTCAATTAGTTTTTACAAAAGTTTAATGGACAGCGAGAAAAGTGGTCGACAAGTTGACGTTTCAAAACAGTTTTTAATATTCAGAAAAGTGGGTTTTTTCTCCAACTTCGTCTCGATTTTTCGAGCAAGTCGATGGGTTGTTTCAAAATCCATCTGGAGGATATTGAAGAGGGTCAAGTCTACTTTCCAGAAAATCTTACGGATCGAAAATCGGTGCTACGAGTAAAAAGTTACATCGTAGAGAAGTGGGGTACCTTGAGTGGGAAAACTGCTCCGTGGGTGACGCCGGGCTGACTTCCGATGCTCCGTTCGTTGCGCACAATGCTCCGTCGCTAGTGAAACAAAGTCGTGGGCGAAGGGGGTATTATCAGCTTCAACTTTCGTTTTGGAAGATTAGGGTTTTGAGGCTTATAGAAAAAGTTATATTTATAACTACTTCTAACTAAAACCTAATACTAATAGGTTTTGTAGTTGATGGTTCCAATGGGTCGGGCTTGTACGCGAGAGTTGTGCTTGCCACAGCAAGCTTTTCAATTGGTGGGGCCCGCCCACTAATAGTGGGTGGGATTTACTTTTTTTCTTTTCTTTTTTTTCTTTTCTTAACATTGTTCACTTGAACAGAGGCTTGTCCGCCCCCCCCCCCCCCCCGGCGGTTGGGTGTGGCCGAGCCTCACATCTTTTTCTTTTTTTATTTTTTTTCACAACCATTATATATATATATATATATATATATATATATATATATATATATATATATATATATACCAACTAAGTAAATATATATATATATATATATATATATATATATATATATATTAGGCAAAAATTCCTAAAATTTACAAATAATTTCTAAAAAATCCTAGAATTTATATTATTCTTTATTTAATAGAATATTAACAAGTACACATATAATACATACACACATGCATTTATATTTACGTACGTATACCAAATAAATTCTAAATGATAAAGAAAAAATAATTTTTTTAGGCACTAAAATAATTTAGAAAATATTGGGGGTTTACACAAAATAAACTAAAAGGACAGAGTACTAATAATATCTTGGAATGTCGGAGCATTTCCAAGTAACAAAGACATAATCAAAGTCTCAAAAAGTGATCATCTAGACAAAATACAGTACGTCTAGATCACAAATCATCATCATCATCATCTGCAGTGCCAGCACGTCCACCATGTCCGGATGGATCAGCTCCAGATGTGCCAGCTCCAGAGGTGTGTGGAGTAGCACCTGAACCATGGTACCAATCATAAGTTTACCTGCTGGAACAGAGAATGGACCGCCTCATCCTCAATACGGTAACCAGATGCAGCAGGATCTCTAGGAAGAGAACTGGCTGAATGACCCGTATGAGAAAATCGGAGATCGGCAAACGAGTTGGCAACAGCCTGGAACCGAGTCACGTCATGAAACTCATGTTCCCTAAAAGTGTCAATAAGGATAGTCTACATATCCGAAAGGTGCTGATGGATACCTTCAAAAGTCATAGGGTAGGTCTGAGGAGGAACAGGGGTAGTTGGAGCAGGAGCAGGAGGTGCAGGAGCAGCGGCAGGGCTGCGACGAGAAAGCTGAAGATACTTGGGCTCGGGGTCCAGAGCGCAAGTGGATAAATCGATATCAAAATACTGAAAGATTCGAGGGATAAGCATCGCATAAGAGAGATTACGGTCTCTTCCGTGACATCTTTCCATCATCTGGATGATAGTCTTAGGGACAGAAAAAGGAAACCCGTTAAGAATGTGATAGAGGGCAGATAGCTCAAGTGTAGTGACATCATCTTTTGAAGTGGATTTCGGAAGAATAGTGGAATAAATGATGCGATGTAACTCATAGTTAAACAAGTTCAAGTTATTGGCCTTGAACTTTCCAGGACGAGCACGTGCTGGCGCACAAAACTCATTCTTGAAACAAACAAGAGTCATGCCCTCGGGAAAGTCGAAGTCGGTGATGTCATCGAGAGGGGCACCTTTGTTTAGAATACCAAGGATTTTCGCTAGCAACACATCATCGAACTCGATATCGATCCCGCCAATACGAGTTCTTGCGGTAAAAGTGTCTAACACGAAGTTACAGTAAAATAGTCGAAAGACATTAGTAGCTATAGGGAATTGTTGGGTAACGAGACGGTGTAACCCTAATGCCTCAAACAAAGGACGATGATCTAGAAATACAGTCTATTTGATTGGAGCGCCTGTGCATATTGTACGTATGGCAAAGTCGGCATACCATAGGAAAGCTTGATCGTGAGTTTTGAAGTAAAACTCATCCGACACACCGTCACCCGATTGAACCGGAGAAAAAGGGAATCCTATTCGGATCTGAAGATGATACGTCTTCACTGGCATTAGTCTTCTTCCTCTTGGAAAGATTGAATCTCTTAGGCATTCTTTTCCAAAACTAGATAACCCTACAAAATTGAAAGTGGAGGGAAGAAGGAGTTATACCTTCTAAAATTCAAGTATGTTGTAGAGGGATGAATTCTCCGCACGAACCCAAAGTTTGGATTGATTTCTCCACATAGATTGGAAGCAACAAACTGGAGAAGAACTAGGGTTTTGTGGGACTTCGGGCGGCTGTTGCTGCTGTTTTGATGAAGTTTGGAAGAGACGAAGAGGAGGAGGCCTCGGGTTCTGACTAAAAGTGTATAACACCAACAAAACTCTGGCCGAATTCGCCTAGGGTTCTCCTGAGTTTAAAAAAACATGTGGGACACATTCTTTTCATCAACTCATTTCAAATATTTAATTCAAATTTTAGTAATTTTAAACTTTAAATAATATAATTAATATTATTTTATAAATTAACTTTCATTACTCAGCATCTGTTTCAGATTAGCTATAAGAGTACCTTCCCAACTAACGGGAGTTCACCGAAAATCAATTAAGTACCACTTCGCTTAGACCGTAGTCGTGGTGACAGACAGACTCTTTGTAGGCTTGTCTCCAAAATAGTTAGTGAGTATTAAAAAAATTAATTAATAAAACAAAATTAATTAATATTATTGATATCTAAAATTCCTAATTCTTGACATAAATAATTGAAACGATCTTCCGCTAGAGGTTTTATGAAATTGTCTGTAGCTCCCCTTCCCAAAAATTTTGAAATATTTTATTATTATTTTTATTATTAATATTATTGTTATTATCATTATTATGTTGTTGAGGAAATTATTATTAATATTTGTTATATTATTTCTGTCAAATAAACATATTATATATGAAGGTGTATGTGTGCATAAATAAATATGGGAAAGAATAAAGTAAATATGTATATATATAGGAGTATAGTAGTGTGTATATAGATATATGTATATATAAGTATTTATATATGTATACGTATATTTATATATATATATATATATATATATATATATATATATATATATATAAAAAAAAAAATATATATATATATATATATATATATATATATATATATATATATATATATATATATAATTATATATACTTTAATATAGAGGATGCAAGCCAGCCCAGACCCGGCCCTAAACAGCTGAACCCGGTTGCAACCTCTTTGAGTTGGCCCAAATCCTACCAGCTAACAGGAGTGTTGTCACTTTCACAAGGAAAAGAAAAGAAAAATATGTACACGACAAACACTCTGCCCTCTAATTATGACTTGTACCACTGCCTAAAGCAACAAGTACAAATGGTGGTGGCCTCTGTTATTATTATGATTATATAGTATAGTAGTGAATTGAATTAAATTGAAATGAAATGAATGTTTGAACTGAATTGAATTGAAATGAAATGAATGTTTGAACTGAATTGAATTGAAATTCAATTCAATTTATTTCAATATAGATTAGTTGCAGGTTGCTGCAACAACAACATGCATGCATGCAATCATATATCAGCTTAGTCAAAGTTGTAGTTGGTTGCCATCAGCTTCACGTGCACACCTCACTTCACTTGGTCACATATAACATGGCCAACCATGTAGAGCCATTTATACAAAACTATTGATTGAGCAAAGAAATAAAACCCACAAGCACTGATCCCAGCACAGCCCAAAGTCCGCTTGTACTCGAACCCGAGCCACGTTCGGCCAATCAGGCCGAGAAGAAGCAGCCAGGCCAGGCCACTCCACAGCTGGGCACCCCAATATTGTGCGAGCCCAGTGGAGCAACTACTCTAAGTAGTAACCGACCCAACCCAGCTGAGAGCCCAAGCATACGAACAGAACAAACCACGAAATCGTGCAGATATACGAGAGTATATAAGTGAACTCGAGAGCAAAGGATCGAAAACCCTAAACTATCGCCACGCCACCCGACGTCTGGGCGTACCTCCGTGTCTCCCAGTCTCGTGGGCGGCCACCCACTGCCGGAGCCTCCGCCGCGCACGGCCACGGCCACGGCCGGCCGACCGCGCGCGCGCGCACAAGAAACAGAGCACAGCAGCAGTAATAGCGACGCCAGGTACTCATGTTCGTCCCGAGTTTTCTTCCTAGATACTAAATCATTCTTCGACCCGTAAATTTCTAATAATAGCCTAGTTAACCAACTACAACACCGTATAATTAGATTGATCTAGGTTGCTCTAGATTAATTGTGGGAATTCGTGAAAGTTCACGAAAAACCACGTATAACTGAACAGTAAAACTGTTCGTAGAACCCTATTTCGAAGTCGTTTCTGGGACGACAGATGGACGAACCTAAAAATCTACCTGAAGATATTTTTAGACAACCTATAGGGCTTCATAACCCTTTTCGTAGATTTGGATTTCATCGACTGAGCGTCGAGAAATCAGATTCCCAAAACCAAGAAAAATCTGTTTTAAAAACAATAAAAATCATCCACACGACGTGCGTCACGCCAATCCGGACGACGTGGTCGCGTACCGAATGGATCAAAAGTTGCGTAACGACTTTGTGGTCGTGTGGGCTTTGACGGAATTCAAATTGGTCGCGTATGCGCGAGGAATTTGATGCGTATCCGCCGAAATTTCCCGTATCGTGTACTTTGCAAATTCTCCAATTACTTTGTGCACGCTCGTCAAATCGAGACGAAACTTGTACCAACAGGACCGTATCATTTTTTTGGTCATGTATGCCAAGTTTGGTCCGATTCTGAGACCGTTGATAAAATCACCGTTTTGCGGGCCCCACGGTCCCACTCAACGGGCGATTTTGTGCACGGCCTGCCGGAATTCAACTCTGAACCTACGGTTGGGTTCGTATCAGAAAACTGAATCCGTAGACATGTAGTTTGACGACTTTAGAGACCGTTAACTCTGGCACGCTTTTCGTAGCAAAGTAGGTCCAATGGCGGACACCGTTTTGACCCAAAATTACCGTTTTGCCCCTGTGTCCAGAATTGGACTTAAGGACAGGCAATCCTAGCTAATTTGACTATTCTGAAAATAATGGTAATGTTTATTTTAGCTTTCGGGGACTGTTGTACGGGTTTTGACTATTGTGGCACGTTGAGTAGTTCAGACTGTCGGTTTCACCAGCAGAGGACCACAGGCGAGTACAGTTTATTGTCTGCATTTCGATATTGATCTTTACTATATTTCATTGATTAGTCATTGGTTATGTTATTTTTATACTCTATTATAAATTATTGAGTTGGGAATGAGAAGTACCAAGGATGTGTGATCTGACCATAGCCCGTGTTTATTTTCTGCAAGTAGTGTAGCCCGTGTTTATTTTCTGCAAGTAGTGTAGCCCGTGTTTATTTACTGCAAGTAGACATTGTAGCCCGTATTTATTTTTCATGCAAGTAGACCTCGTAGACCGTGCGGTGTAGTACCCCAGACCGATCACATATCAAAGGTACTTCTAACAGTTGGGGAAAGTATTTTGTGTCTATTTACTTACTATTGGTTTTTCTGTATTTTCTGTTCATTTTTAAAACTCATAATTGATGTCTAACCTTTGTTTTATAGTCATTTTCTTTATTTGAAATTGCATTCAGTGGATTGTGCTCTTTCCATTCCTGACTGGAAACCAACATTTTCAGGTTAGCCGTGGATTCACTTAGCTTGGGAAGTGACGGGGATACTTGCAGACAAAAGCCTAGAGACTAGCTAGATAGTGGAGTTGTAGTCATTCATTTATTTGTACAAGTTTATATTTTTCTACAAATGTAAAACTTGTGATCCTTGTAAGTTAAATTAATTATGTGAATGAGTATTATTTTGTAATTTTGATCTCATGGCCGTGACAGCGTTCTACCGCCAACACTGCGGCGTAGGCTGGCTTGGACACGTCTCGTATCCGTTTTAAAAAAAAATGGGTGCAGATTGTGACAAGTTTTTATGGTGGCCCATGCAGGTCTGTTTTTGCAAATCATGCGAACTCGTGATAGTACTTAAGTTAGTTGTACTATTGCGAGCCTGCGACTCGAAAATGCTCATTCACGAATTAGAATTAATTTAATTTAAGAGAATGACTAGGACTAGGAGTCCCTTATACAATACTTACCGATGGGTAGTCTAGGCCATACAATGTAGATGAGGGTTATTGATTTTGATAGTTGTTATATCTCCATAAGTACACTATTACCTCTTGGTATGACGTTATGATCCAATGTGGATAGATTATTCACTTGGTGAGACCGGACTTCCTAGGATTAATGATCCAACCTTGATAAAAGGGTGTAATTCCTTCTACTTGTCCCGTTAGATATCATCCTCATATCTTAAACCAAATTGCTTATTTAGTTTCTAGTTGTCCTAAGAATTATTATCCATTATACAATTTCTGCTTATGTTATCTATATACGAACCTCGAGTTAGTTCAACCCAAAGTTTTTCTTCAAAGGTTTGAATACACATAGAATAGGTACTAGAATGGTTGTATTTCTTTGTCTTCAGTTATTCCCTCCCTGTTCAATCTTTTATTTAAAAAGATTGTGACTGATAGGACAAATATTTATGCCTTATTACATAGTTAACTTGTTTGAATCTCTAGAAGCTCAGGGATTTATTTACAGATATAGTTACGAGAATGTTAGTTAACTCATACTGGCAGGACAGCAGCGCATTGTCGCCATTTATTTAAATTTTGGAGACTATGGATTCACTGCAGCCAGCAGCGCACTGGCGAGACACGACCCCCAGAATTGAAATTTGTTTAAAGAAATATAGGTTATAGAATATTGCTAAAAATATGGCTAGTGGTCCTCTTTGACCATAGTCACACTGCTGTCAATATAAAGTAGAGAATCGGATAGCATGTCACATCTGAATCACGAAACCAAGGGTTTACTACAGCCCGATTTTACGGGCGAGGCATAGTCCTCGGTAAAATAATTTCAGACGTGATTACAAGTTAAGGATACTATAGAGGATAGGACAGTGCCCTGTGTGTTCCATAAGATCTGAAGCCAATATTGGTAGAAGTTTGTAAGTTGGATAGCACGTCACGAGGATATCGACTGACACTAATAGATTTACCTAGAATATGGAATTTAGAATGTCCATAACCCATTAGTCGACCAAGTCCTTGTGGATCAGAAGATAGTAGGAAGACTGTATAAGCAAGAACACCAGGTGAAGTTTGATTCCCTCAAAACTCGTACTACTTGTGCCTTCTTTCAAAAATCTTGTATACCCGTAATTTGACTATTTTGACCAATGTTGCTATCACAGCCTAGTTTTACAAGCTTACTCTTTTATCGAGCTTGATTCAAGGCATATGTTTATTGGGGACGCCCGTTAACATATTGTCTAATCAGAATTATTGTATTACGGTCTGATCAACCATGATGCATTTGGTTCGCTCTTCATCTAATTACACTACATGGATAGAGATATATAGTATCTAGGATCTCATCCACGACTGCTTGACAATTTCTCTTGAATTATACATTCGCCCTTGAATCACGTAATTGTATTCAGTGACATCTTCCTTGAACTCTTTATAGTTTTGTCTTTCACTGATTTGGAAAGACGGAAGCTCATAATTGGTAGAGAGATACAGAGTATCCCCATGGCTATAATAGATGTATACATAAGTGTAGCTACCATCGGCCAGCCATGAGATTGAGTTACTCGTTCTCCTCTCGATCCTCAAACTACTATTGGGATCGCCTAGCCATCCGAATTTGAGAATGATTAGGGTTGTACCCTTAGTCTAAATGCCAGCCTAGGAGACTACCTATTCTCAAGGAATCAATTGTCGTGAGTCCCTAATTATTTGTTGGAAGCTTGCCTTAACTAGCAACCCTTAAGCCTTAACCCAACCTTTCTTCGACCAAAATCCACAGTTAGACATAAGATGAGTGGAAAATAGGGTAATCATTTACCGTGACACTCATCCCGAGATTGGTTTCCAACAAATATTACTCTAGTTATGTAAATTTTATTATTAAGACCTAACTAGTGTTGGAACACCACAGTCACTAGCTTAGCCAATACCATAACATAAATATCCTGTCATATTATGATATACCAGTTGTCAACAACAATACACGATCACTACAACTCTTGTGACGATAGTCTGGCAGGTTGACACAAATAGAGATTCACGACTCAGTTGTTAGAAATCTTGTGCCTTAGAGTTGGTTACCCCGTCGATAACTCTAGTATACTATAAACGAGTAGATCATCCTATTTTATCGACCATGTGTCATTGTACACACTCGTTCTCCATTTACTGAGGAACGATCATTGGCTTGACTTATATCCACCGTATCCCGTTATGTTGTGCCTTGTTCTTTATTAACCAGCGTCGAGGTACAATATCTGGACTTTGGAATCCCTCTAAACCTTACCATTCCTAAAATCATATCTTAGCTTCTAAGGTGGGTAGACTGTATGCCTTCTAAAATTTTAGGATCTACCAGGATTACCAATTGATTAGAATAATATCCATTAGCATGACAAATTAGTGCCCCATGGACTCCCACTTTTCATTTAGATCATTTTGTGTCCCCGGTCGTGCTATTAATATTCGGAGCACAAGACCAGCTGTTACCCTCCAACAAATTTTATATGCAAGCTCTAGACGAGTCCACCTTCATCTAGGTATATCATGTCCCACTCAAACCCGTCCCCTTGTACTCTATTTTTGTGCTGCGACTTTCAGGATAAAAGGACTAGCTATAACTCTTACCATAGTACCTACCCGATATACTTTTCGACTTCCATTAGAACCTTAATTTTGATTAAATTCTTGCGACCCAATATATGGTAGTGATCTACTCGAAGCCCACTATACACTTGCCACTAGTATGCCACCCAATTGAGACCTCATGTGCTACTTAAACACAAAGGTCACGGAAGGTGCATTTTTTGGCTTTATGAACCTAGCTAACCGACCTAAAGGGCAACTAGCTCCACCTTTGGATAGAAACCTATTCTAGGATACCCTAATCTAGTAGAAATAGTTCATCATGGAAATCTTGTCCAGTCCCTATAGATTGAAACCCAATGTTCATCCAACCAACGAGTGATGTCTAAATAGAGAACCCATTAAGACCCATTGGGACCCATCCATGCATACCACTATATTTGGGTTATAAAACCGAACCCATTGAAATAGATCCCTATACCTACTGTGAAGTCTCCACCCCTTAGAATGTGATGTCCTTCGTAACCATTATTCCATCTACTTGGACGTCGCGAGACGATCTTGCATTGCATTCGTATCCCTTGCTCGTGTGTTTGAATAACCACGAAAAATATCGTCATCTTGATTTCTCAAATTTTGTTCTATTTTGGAATCTTGTTTAGATTAGAATTTCGAGGACAGAACTTCTGTATTGCACGGATTGCAAGCTCCTACAGGAAATGAAGGTGCTTCGATTTAGCAAAGTGACTAGGCTAGAGTAGCCCACTCTAGCAAATAAGTTAATGGTTCATGAATTTCCTTCAAGCTGCAACATTAGATATCCTCTACCGCCCTTGAAAACTTCATTAATGCTCTCGATTATTCTTCTTTATCCTCCTGTCCTTTCTATTTCAGAGTGGCGAATGATCACGCTTATTAGAATTTAGCAATATTTCTTAGCTACTTGTGTAAATTTGTTGCTGGTTGAATTTTGGGTTGTTTGATAGATCTGAGAGGTTTATAGGTGCCATATTCAGTAGATATCATTTGTTAGCAATTATAGCAATTAGTTGGATGATTATAAAATTTTAGTGACCTAGCTTTGAGGGAGTAGTGTGACCAAAGGTGGGTAGAAGTCCTCAATATTTTTTTTAGTTGCCAGAATGGACAATGAGAAAGATATAAACTATTTTTTAGGAATTAAAATTCGAGGAGATTAAGGTAATGGTAGATTTTCTCTTTGAATTTAAGGAATAGTTATGAATAAGAATTTCGAGGACGAAATTATTTTAAGGTGGATAGATTTGTAGCTCCCCTTCCCGAAAATTTCAAAATATTTTATTATTATTTTTATTATCAATATTATTGTTATTATCATTATTATGTTGTTGAGGAAATTATTATTAATATTTGTTATATTATTTCTGTCAAATAAACATATTATATATGAAGGTGTATGTGTGCATAAATAAATATGGGAAAGAATAAAGTATATATGTATATATATAGGAGTATAGAAGTGTGTATATAGATATATGTATATATAAGTATTTATATATGTATACGTATATTTATATATATATTTATATTTATATATATTTATATATATATATATATATATATATTTATATATATATATATATATATATATATAGAATTATATATACCTTAATATAGAGGATGCAAGCCAGCCCAGACCCGGCCCTAAACAGCTGAACCCGGTTGCAACCTCTTTGAGTTGGCCCAAATCCTACCAGCTAACAGGAGTGTTGTCACTTTCACAAGGAAAAGAAAAGAAAAATATGTACACGACAAACACTCTGCCCTCTAATTATGACTTGTACCACTGCCTAAAGTAACAAGTGCAAATGGTGGTGGCCTCTGTTATTATTATGATTATATAGTATAGTAGTGAATTGAATTGAATTGAAATGAAATGAATGTTTGAACTGAATTGAATTGAAATGAAATGAATGTTTGAACTGAATTGAATTGAAATTCAATTCAATTCATTTCAATATAGATTAGTTGCAGGTTGCTGCAACAACAACATGCATGCATGCAATCATACATCAGCTTAGTCAAAGTTGTAGTTGGTTGCCATCAGCTTCACGTGCACACCTCACTTCACTTGGTCACATATAACATGGCCAACCATGTAGAGCCATTTATACAAAACTATTGATTGAGCAAAGAAATAAAACCCACAAGCACTGATCCCAGCATAGCCCAAAGTCCGCTTGTACTCGAACCCGAGCCACGTTCGGCCAATCAGGCCGAGAAGAAGCAGCCAGGACAGGCCACTCCACAGCTGGGTACCCCAATACTGTGCGAGCCCAGTGGAGCAACTGCTCTAAGTAGTAACCGACCCAACCCAGCTGAGAGCCCAAGCATACGAACAGAACAGACCACGAAACCATGCGGATATACGAGAGTATATAAGTGAACTCGAGAGCAAAGGATCGAAAACCCTAAACTATCGCCACGCCACCCGACGTCTGGGCGTACCTCCGCGCTTCCCAGTCTCATGGGCGGCCACCCGCTGTCGAAGTCGCCGCCGCGCGCGGCCACGGCCACGGCCAGCTGACCGCGCGCGCGCACGCAAGAAACAGAGCACAGCAGCAGTAATAGCGACGCCAGGTACTCCGGTTCGTCCCGAGTTTTCTCCTTAGATACTAAATCATTCTTCGACCCGTAAATTTCTAATGATAGCCTAGTTAACCAACTACAACACTGTACAATTAGATTGATCTAGGTTGCTCTAGATTAATTGTGGGAATTCGTGAAAGTTTACGAAAAACCACGTATAACTGAACAGTAAAACTGTTCTTAGAACCCTATTTAGAAGTCGTTTCTGGGACGACAGATGGACGAACCTAAAAATCTACTTGAAGACATTTTTAGACAACCTATAGGGCTTCATAACCCTTTTCGTAGATTTGGATTTCATCGACTGAGCGTCGAGAAATCAGATTCCTAAAACCAAGAAAAATCTGTTTTAAAAACAATAAAAATCATCCACACGACGTGCGTCACGCCAATCCGGATGACGTGGTCGCGTATCAAAAGGATCGAAAGCTGCGTAATGACTTTGTGGTCGTGTGGGCTTTGACGGAATTCAAATTGGTCGCGTGTGCGCGACGAATTTGATGCGTATCCGCCAAAATTCCCCGTATCGTGCACTTTACAAGTTCTTCAATTACTTTATGCACGCTCATCAAATCGAGACGAAACTTGTGCCAACAGGACCGTATCATTTTTTTGGTCCTGTATGCCAAGTTTGGTCCGATTCTGAGACCGTTGATAAAATCATCGTTTTGCGGGCCCCACGGTCCCACTCAACGGGCGATTTTGTGTACGGCCCGCCGAAATTCAACTCTGAACCTACGGTTGGATTCGTATCAGAAAACTGAATCCGTAGATATGTAGTTTGATGACTTTAGAGACTGTTGACTCTGGCACGCTTTTCGGTGCAAAGTGGGTCCAACGGCGGACACCGTTTTGACCCGAAATTACCGTTTTGCCCCTGTGTCCAGAATTGGACTTAAGGACAGGCAATCCTAGCTAATTTGACTATTCTGAAAATAATGGTAATGTTTATTTCAGCTTTCGGGGACTGTTGTACGGGTTTTGACTATTATGGCATATTGAGTAGTTCAGACTGTCGGTTTCACCAGCAGAGGACCACAGGCGAGTACAGTTTATTGTCTGTATTTCGATATTGATCTTTACTATATTTCATTGATTAGTCATTGGTTATGTTATTTTTATACTCTATTATAAATTATTGAGTCGGGAATGAGAAGTACCAAGGATGTGTGATCTGACCATAGCCCGTGTTTATTTTCTGCAAGTAGTGTAGCCCATGTTTATTTTCTGCAAGTAGTGTAGCCCGTGTTTATTTTCTGCAAGTAGTGTAGCCCGTGTTTATTTTCTGCAAGTAGTGTAGCCCATGTTTATTTTCTGCAAGTAGTGTAGCCCGTGTTTATTTACTGCAAGTAGACATTGTAGCCCGTGTTTATTTTTCATGCAAGTAGATCTCGTAGACCGTGTGGTGTAGTACCCCAGACCGATCACATATCAAAGGTACTTCTAACAGTTGGAGAAAGTATTTTGTGTCTATTTACTTACTATTGGTTTTTTTGTATTTCCTGTTTATTTTTAAAACTCATAATTGATGTCTAACCTTTGTTTTATAGTCATTTTCTTTATTTGAAATTGCATTCAGTGGATTGTGCTCGTTCCATTCCTGACTGGAAACCAACATTTTCAGGTTAGCCATGGATTCACTTAGCTTGGGAAGTGACGGGGATACTTGCAGACAAAAGCCTAGAGACTAGCTAGATAGTGGAGTTGTAGTCATTCTTTATTTGTACAAGTTTATATTTTTCTACAAATGTAAAACTTGTGATCCTTGTAAGTTAAATTAATTATGTGAATGAGCATTATTTTGTGATTTTGATCTCATGGCCGTGACAGCGTTCTACCGCCGACACTGCGGCGTAGGCTGGCTTGGACACGTCTCATTTGCGTTTAAAAAAAACGGGTGCGGGTCGTGACAATGGCAGTCAATTGGTTCTGTGTGTCTATGTATACAAGGTCTATATCTCCATTTTGTTGATGATCTCTAAGAAAATGATGTCAAATCTCGATATGCTTAGTACGAGAATGACATACTGGATTCTTAGTCAAATTAATTGAACTAGTGTTATCACAGAAAATGGGTATGTATATAAAATGTAATCCAAAGTCTTCTAAAGTTTGCTTCATCCACAAAATTTATGCACAACAACGTCCTGCGATGATATACTCAGTCTCAGTTGTTGATAATGCAACAGAATTTTACTTCTTGCTAAACCAAGAGACTAGGGCTTTTTGTAGGAAATAACATGTGTCGCTGGTACTTTTCTATCTACTTTGTATCCAGCAAAATCGACATCAGAATAACCGGTTAGGTCAAACAACGTTGTTTTAGGATACCATAAGCCGACAAAAGAAGTACCTCTAAGGTATCGAAAGATACGCTTAATTTCGCACAGATGTGATTCCTTAGGATTGGCTTGAAAACGTTGCACATAAGCAAACACTAAACATAATATCAGGTCGACTAGCAGTTAAGTACAGTAAGCTACCGATCATACCTCGATACTTACGTATGTCGACGGGTTTGCCTTGTTCATCAATATCAAGCTTGGTTGAAGTCGCCATTGGAGTGCTAAGTGGTTTGACTGCTTTTAGGTCGAACTTCTTTAATAAATCTTTTGTGTACTTTGTTTGATTTATGAACGTCCCATTGTTGGTTTGTTTGATTTGCAGTCCAAAAAAGAATTTCAGCTCTCCCATCATCCTCATCTCAAACTCATTATGTATATACTTTGAAAATTCTTGACAAAGAGATTCATCAGTGGATCTAAAAATAATATCATCTACATAGATTTGAATCAAAAGAAGATTGTTATTCAAAGATTTTATAAACAGTGTAGTGTCAACCTTTTTCTTTGAAAAACCGTTGTCAAGTATAAAAGAGCTTAGACGATCGTACCAAGCACGAGGGGCTTATTTCAAACTGTATAAGGCTTTCTTCAACTTGATAACATAATCAAAATTTTTGAAATCAGTAAAACCTGGAGGTTGAGCTACATAAACTTCTTCTTTTATAAAACTATTTAAAATGTGTTTTTAACATCCATTTGAAATAATTTAAAATTATGAAAACATGCAAATGCACATAACATACGAATGGATTCTAATCTCGCAACTGGGACATAAGTCTCATTGTAGTCGATACCTTCTTCTTGATTGTATCCTTGAGCTACAAGTCGAGCCTTATTACGAGTCACTAAACCATTCTCGTTCAGTTTGTTTCAGAATACCCAACGGGTGACAATGACCGAATGATCAATGGGCTTGGGAACAAGTTTCCAAACTTGATTCCGTTCGAATTGGTTTAATTCCTCTTGCATAGCATCTAACCAAAAATTATCACTACATGCTTCTTCAATATTTTTTGGTTCAAGCTGTGAGATAAAAGTAACACAGGAAGCTATATCTTTATTAGAGGAACGAGTACTTACACCCTTGGCAATCTTACCAATTACCAAGTCCTTTAGATGATCTGCCAAGAATTCTATCTCTTTTGGCATATCCTCAGGATTGCTGGTTCCGGCTTCTAGTTCTGTATGTGATTTGGTTGAAGACTCAGCTGGTGCTTGGTGTGAAGGTTCTGCATCTTTGTGTGAAGGTTTTGTAGTAGCTGTACTTGGTGTACTTACGTCTTCATTATCGTCATCGACTGAATGTTGATTTAGTTCATCAAACTTGACATTAATTGATTCTTCGATGATCATGGTTCTCATATTGAAGACTCTGTACCCTTTGCTCTTTGTCGCATAACCTAAAAAGATACCTTTATCGGCCTTTTCATCAAATTTACTCATGTTGTCTTTAGTATTAAGAATAAAACATTTACAACCAAAAATCTTGAAATATGAAACAGTGGGTGTTCTATCAAACCATAACTCATATGGAGTCTTCTTCGATATAGGTCGAATCATAACCCTATTAAGAATATGGCACGTTGTATTGACAGCTTCATCCCAAAAGTATCTGGGTAGACTAAATTGGTTCAACATTACTCTAGGCATTTCAGATAGAGTCTTGTTCTTATATTCCATAACTCCATTTTGTTGTGGAGTCCTAGGGCAGAAAAACTTATGCAGATAACCGTGTGTGTCACTGAATAGCTTGAACTCTGCATTCTTAAATTTGTCGCCATGATCACTACGAATGCGAGTAATCATGAAACCTTTTTCATTCTGTACTTTCTTGCAAAAGGTGACGAATTCTAACAAAGCATCGTTCTTGCGTGCAAGAAAATATACCCACGTGTATCTAGAAAAATCATCTACAATGACAAATGTATATAACTTACCACATAGACTAGCAATTCTATTAGGTCTAAATAAATCCATATGCAATGATTGTAGAGGTCTAGTGGTACTTACAACGTTCTTGGACTTAAAGACGAATCAGATAGCTTTGTTCTTTTCATATTCGCTACATACCGTATCCTTCTTGAAAGATATGTCCGGTAAGTCGCGTACCAACTTCTTTGTGGATAATTTTGAAATTGTGTCCATGTTTGCATGACCGAGTCTCATATGCCAGAGTTGACTCTCAATGCACTTGCCCATTAAGCATCTACTGGTTTGTTAGCATCTTCTAACAGAAAGAAAACATATATGTTGTCTTCCCTGATACCTTCAAAGATAGTACTGCCAGTTGAGCTATCAACTATAGTATATTTGTATTTGATGAAGTTAATGCCATAACCGTGATCAGCTAAATGGCTTATGCTGAGCAGATTATGTTTTAACTCGGTAACTAGACAAACATCTTTAATCACAGGGTAGGGAGCCTTACCAATGTCACCGATACCGATTATGTACCCTCTCAAATTATTACCGAAGGAGACGTATCCTTCTTTATTCTTCTTCGACAGTGTTGTAAATAATGATGCATCACCGGTCATGTGCCGTAAGCAACCGTTGTCGAGGATCCATTTGCTTCTAGCATGTGAAGGGCATCCCACCTACAAAATAGTTTGTAGATGAAACTCTTGGTACCCATTTCTTGTAGGGTCCTGACATGTTAGTCTTTGGTATCCATGCATAAATATTTAAATCTACTAACTTTTTGATTCTACGTGCAGAGGATATATGACCAATGAGACCACAATAATGACATTTTGCATGTTGAGTGTTAAAAGTTGTGTGATGTGCATGATTGGTAGGTTTTAGTTTTCTAGTATAGAAAAATGTATGCCTGTTAGTCTTCTTAGGCAGTGGTTTGGTATGGTTTGGTCTGACAGTGTTTGGTTTGGGTGTGTTTCGATGATTCGGTAATTGACACGTGATAGAATAGGAAGCAGTAACTTCAGGCCATTTTCCTAAACTAATTTTCAACTTTTTGGAGGTGTCATATAATCTAGTATAGTTAGATGTGAGTGTTTCCATTCTGACTTGTGCACACTGGAGACTCTTTCTCTCCTTAGATAGGTCTTCCTTTAGCTGGATGATAGTTTGGTCTTTTTCTTCGGATAACTTGGTAGTCTCTGTAACAACAGCTTAATAGAAGAAAGCTCACCAGATTCAATAGGAGAAACATTATTTCTAACATCAGCTAATTAGTCGGTAAGTCTTCCTATCTCACTTTTGTACTCTTTAAGTACCTTCTTAGAGGTTTCTTATTTACTATGCAGTTTACTGTAGTCATTTAACCGGTCACTGAAAGCCACTCCTAGTTGCTCAAAGGTGAAATCATAATAAGGATCAAACAGAGGATTAGTGGTTACCTGATCGCAAGCCATCAAGCATACATTTGCAGCGTCATCCGATTGTTCGTCTTCTGAGTCGCTAGCTTCGCTCTCATGCCATATGCTTGTATTGGCATACTTCCTTGATGTAGATCTCTTCAGGTAGCCTTTGTCATATTTGCTGCTTTTTCTTGTTGATGATGATATTATTGGACAATATTTCTTCATATGTCCTTTCTTCTTACATCCGTAGCAAATAGGATCTTTCTCATTATTGTTTTTATTGCTGTCTTTTGTTCTTCTGTTGAATCTTATGAACTTCTTGAATTTTTTTATCAGAAGAGCTTGATCTTCAGAGTCATAGTCGCTGTCGTCAGAATCATCTTCGACAGTTCTTCTATGTTGGGCCTTGAAAGCAATTGACTTCTCTGACTTCTCCTTTGGTGTAGCATCTTCAAAGTCTTGAAGTTCCAACTCATGAGTGAGTAGCTTACCCATGAGTATTTCCAGAGACATTATTGAGAGGTCGTTTCCTTCAATGATTGTTGTAGTCTTTGGAATCTAGTTCTTCGTGAGAGCTCCTAGAAGTTTGCGAATCTTCTCATGGTTACTGTATTTCTTGCCTAATGAAGACAAAGGATTTACAATATCTAGGAATCTCATAAACATCTGAGTGACGGATTCATTTGGCTTCATCTTGAATGCCTCGTACTCTTGAGTAAGTCTGCTGATCTTTGACTTCTCGACTTACGTTATTTCTTCGTGGGTTACTTCGAGAAGTTTCTACACTTTATTCGATGTTGTGCAAGTTGAAACTGTGTTAAACTCAATTCTGTCTAAAGCACAAAATAAAGCGTTAATAGCACGTGCATCAAGACTGGCCTTTTTCTTGTCATCCTCAGTATATTTATCATGGGGTTTATCAACTAAAACTCCCTCAACAGTAATACTAGGAGGCTTTTTGTAGCCATCAATAACTATAGACCGTAAGTCAAAATCAAGAGATTTTAAGAAGAAACTCATCTGTGTTTTCCAATAAGTGTAGTTTGTGCCGTTAAACAGTGGAGGTCTGTTTGTGGCTTGGCCTTCACTTGTGAATTTTACAGTTGTCATGTGTTATACTGTGATTTATATAGCAATTAAGAATAATTGAATATAACTGTAATTTTACCTTGCTTTACATGTATAACCCGCTCTGATACCTATTGTAGGAACGAAGTCGTAAAGCAGAATACTCTAGAGGGGGGTGAATAGAGTAGGCAGCAGAATATTGCTAATTAAAAACTTATTAGCAGTAAGATCACAAAATTAAATCAATAATTACAAAATAATAACTGTAAAAGAAATAAGATCAGAAGGCAACCGCAAACACAGCGATGTATACTGGTTTTCCTCTTGTGAGGATTAGTCCAGTCGGAAGAACTGTAGCTTCCAGTTGAATCCACTATTGGAAAATCTTACAAGTTTTCATACGAAGTTCTTGCAACTTCTACAGACGCGAGCTTTGATACGAAGAACTCGACCAACTTTAATTTTGAATAGTCTTTCTTTAATCATGCCTCTGATTATAATTTCTTTGAAATCTTCTAGACCGTACCGTACCGGCAAATTGACTAGAGAATTGTAACTGGCTTAGAATTTGAAAATGAAAGCTTTTTAGAACTCTTTGGAAAGAAACGTAAGCTTAGAAGAGAAGAGATGAAAGTGAATGAGTGATTTGAAATGATCAGAATTCTTCTCTATTTATAGCTTTTTCAAAGGCAGAACTCTGACAGAATTTGGGCCGAATTCGGACATAACTCTATGTAATAATCCACAACTAAAGAGAGACCAAGTTTTTTAAATGTTCGAAAATCAAACGGTCAATAACCGATCTCTGGCCAAACTCGGGCCGAGTTCTGTCAGGGTTGGTCAGGATTTTTCAAAAGTGATTTTTAGGCTTTTTAAAATCCTTCAGAAGCTTTTTGTAAATAAAGAATATTTTTCAAAAACATAGGTCATTTTTTAAAAACGATTTTGGATAGCCTATTTGCCAGTACGACTCGGTGTACAATGTATTCCTAGACTCAATAAAAGTAAAAATTATATTGCATAAAGAAATACAGTCTCGAGTGACAAACATAGCTTCAGTCTTGAACTGAATAGATATTCGATCTTGATCAGTGTCCAAGTGTCCAAAACGTCTTGAGTAAACATCTGAGTAGCTTCGTATATCGAGACAGAGTTTGATCAATTATTAAAATCAAGTTTGAACATGACCAATGGGCCAACAGAGAATTTCTTGAAGTCACAGATATCTGAGTGTACCAACTCCAGAAGATCTGTACTTCAGTTTACCCATTTGAATGATTTTCTGGTGATCTTCGTCTGCGTATAAAGCTCACACTTCTCCAACTCCTTATCCCCATATTTGGAGATAAGTCCTAGACTAGACATCTTGTTTATTCTTTTACAATGAAAATGCCCTAGTCTATTATGCCACAACTCAAGAGAATAATCAGAATTAGAGACTGCATTTATCATCTCAACTATAGTTACAAGTTGAAGTTTGAATATCCTTCCGGTATAATAAGCCTTTTCGAAGTATGTTCATTTATAAGACATAACCACCTAACCAGTATTAATGTCCATCCTCAAGCCTGCATTATAGAGCAATCTTCCTCAGACCAAGTTCTTGGCTATAGCTGGTACATGCTTCACATCCTGAAGCATTAGCAACTTTCTTGAAGTCAATCACAGTACCATCGTCTCGATCCCCTTCACTTCAACTTGTGTCTGGTTTGCCACCATAATCTTCTTAGATGTAGGCTTGTATGTGGTGAACCACTCCTTTTTTGAGCAAATATGGCATGATGACCTAGTGTTTATCCACCAATCTGTGTCAACACTGGCTGAGTTAACCTGCGCAATCATAGTAACAAAGTAAGTCTCACTTTTCTCTTTTTATTTGGGTTTTTCCTTGCAATCTTTCCTCCAATGGCTTTTTTTGCCACAGTTGAAACAAGTCTCAGGTGCTTTGGACTTTGGCTTGAACTGAGCCGACTTCACCTTTAGTTGGTGAACGTTTCTCTTTTTGTTGTAAGGAGCCATTTGTCTCCTTCTGGAGTCTGCAGTTTACACCAGATTGGCCTAAGCCATCTGTTTAGACAAGGTGTCCACTTTAATATTACGTCCTCACCTCGTCTTCAATATGAATCCAGTGTAAGAGATGTCCAAGGTCCACCTTCATCTTCTTGCGGTGCATGTCCGCGATGAAATTGCTCCATCCAGGTGGAAGCTTTGCGACAATACCACCGATGAAAGCATCGACCAAGGGCATGTCGTCATCCTCAAGTTTCTGACGTAACTTAAGAAATTCTTTGACTTGAGACAACATCGTCTTGTCGTCCTCAAATCGCATCTTCTAGACCTTTTCGGTCATGTAGATCTTGTTCATGTTCTCATATGCCTTTTAGAGATTCTCTAAAGACTCCCAGACGTCCTTAGCATGGACTGTCTTATTGTATGACTCTTTCAGAGATTCCTCCATAGAGTTTAAGATAAGCAACTTGTAAAGGTTGTTATCTCTCCTCCACTTGGATTGCAGAGCAGTGGCCTCAGCGACCCTTCGAGTATTTTCACCTTCTGGAATAAAAGGCTCAAGATCTGTCAACATGTAGTCAACACTCACGAGTTGAAGATTAAGACTGACCTTTCTCTTCTAGACATTATAATGCACCCCGTCAAACTTCTCAAGTTTGTTAAAACTTGTGTCGAAAAGATTTGCAGGGTTGTTCTCCATCGGATCTAAATTTTGCTTTGAGATTGTTATTTCTGAAACAGATCTTAGATGGAAGAATGTGAGTTGACAGAGTGATTTGGCAACACTTCGAAAAAGGTGCACAATTAGATCCCGGAGGATTCAGAGAAACGACATCAAATATAATACTTCGAAGAAGGCACAAATGAATTTAGTAGTAGCAGCGACGAAAGCCCACAAGTGGTTTCTGATTAGATCCGAGAAGCACAAGAGGTTTCTGATTAGATTAGAGAAAAAAAGAAGGAAAAAAGAAAGAGAAAGACAGCCTTGCTGGGGTGATCAGATCACCGTTGCTCAAAGCAAAATTTACCTTTAAACGATCCGCTTCCAGGAACCAGCAAGTTCTCAAAGAACTCATAGAACACTCATTTAGTCAATTTTTGAGACTTGAACGGACTTTCTAGACTTCACGGACTCCCTTAACTCTCTTCTTTGATGCATCTTAGAAAGGAGGCCAGGGGGCTCTATTTATAGAGTAGAGTGAGATTTCACTATTTCTCCTATCCGATGTGGGACTAAAATACCAATACTCAAAAATAGAGTTTGATATTTTAGTTCATCCCACAATCAGCATAGTCGAGTACCAATCCACGCCTACCTCCCGAACACACGCTCGTGCATGCATGAGGCATCCTGGAAATCGTGTCCGAGTCCGAGTCCGAACAACAAAAATCAACTTGTATCCTTGTTGGAATTAATTATTTTTTCTTCTAGCAAAATACACTCACATGGCACACACTTATGTTCCACCACACCTCATGTGTACACCTCAATACAAGCAATACATTATATAATCACTATTTGGTGTAGCCGATGTGGGACTATCTTTTCTAGTTTAAAGGCAAAAACACCAACAATATATATATAAAAGAAACAAGCTAATGACCTCTAGCTCAAATGGTTAGAGTGAGGTACATCCTTCCAAGAGGTTGCAGGTTCGAACAACGGGATAAGCACATTTAATTATATGTGGAGGAATAAATGTGATTGCGGGTCGGATGCGGTGAGATACAAGTATATATATATATATATTTTTTTTTTTTTTTTTTTTTTTTTTTTTTTTTTTTTAGAGATACAAGTATATATATATATATATATATATATATATATATATATGCAAATGATCTCTAGCCTAGTGGTTAAGAGAGATGCATGCGGCCCAAGTGGTTGGAGTTCGAGCCCCGGTGGAGGCGAGTTCGCCACAATTACCCATTGCTTCAAAATATATATATATATATATATATATATATATATATATATATATATATATATATATATATATATATATATATATATATATGTTATTTTTAAACCAAGACCCGTAAAAAATGCCACCCAGCCAGCCTTGGCCCGGAGGCCGTGGACAACGCCACCCAGCCACCCCGTGTGGGAGTGGGGGCTCGAACCCGCGCCCTCACCCCCGAGTGCCAGCGGTCTTACCTATGTGCCACCGCGCCACTGGCACAAGTATATATATATATATATATATATATATGGGAAGATTTATGAAATGCCCAAAAACTAAAAAAGTTTTATGTAAAACCCACCGCTAAAAAAACTTTCATCGCGTGCCCAGAATTAGAGAAACTTATCCAAAGCGGGTTCCAAATGACCCTTTTGCCCTTTCTTTTAATTTATTGGAAACACCCACAAAACTGTTCTAAAAAAAACGTTTCAATACTCCATCTTCTTCCATACGCTGCTCACTTTCGAATCTAGGTTTTCTCCTCAAAAATCTTCAAAAACTCGTCGAAAAATTTCGGAAAGACCGGGACGAACGACAAAAGTGCTAAAACGGAGGTCCAAGCATCATTTTTTTGCGAATCTAAAATTTCGGAAGGCCGTCTAACGATGAAGCGATTACTTTCAGTCTCCTCGACGATACGCTCATTTTGCGACAAACGGGACCTCGTTTCGACCTCCCAGTCAAAAGTTATGGCCCTCCAAAGTTTCAGCTAACCATAAAATGCAGGAGAATGGCATTCTCCGTCTTAATTTACACGGAGAATGACCATTCTCCGTTTTAATTAGGACGGAGAATGACATTCTCCGTCTTAATTTACACGGAGAATGGTCATTCCAGTGTTAAAACGCAGGAGAATGACCATTCTCCGTGTTAGAAACACGGAGAATGCCATTCTCCGTGTTAAATAAAACGGAGAATGGCATTCTCCGTCCTAATTAAGACGGAGAATGGCCATTCTCCGTGCTAAATTAAACGGAGAATGACCATTCTCCGTCTTAATTAGGACGGAGAATGCCATTCTCCGTGTAATTTATCACGGAGAATGGTCATTCTAGTGTTAAAACGCAGGAGAATGACCATTCTCCGACACGGAGAATGCCATTCTCCGTGTTAATTAGGACGGAGAATGCCATTCTCCGTCTTAAATAAAACGGAGAATGCCATTCTCCGTCCTAATTAAGACGGAGAATGACATTCTCGGTCCTAATTATGACGGAAACGGAGAATGTCATTCTCCGTGTTAATTAGGACGGAGAATGGCATTCTCCGTCTTAAATAAAACGGAGAATGGCATTCTCCGTCCTAATTAAGACGGAGAATGCCATTCTCCGTCCTAATTAAGACGGAGAATGGTCATTTCCAGTGTTAAAACGTGTAATTTAGTTTTTTCAAGAATAAAGAGTTTCGTTCTTCTTTCAAAGCGATGATAATTCTTATGGAAAAGAAGAAGAAAGATCTTCTCTCCACAATTGAAGATCTGAGTTCAAATGTCTCCACGATGAAGATGATGATGATGGTGATGATGATGACGAGCGATGATCTGAGTTCGACTGAAGAAAAACACACCGAACTACGAACGATCTTTGCGATCTCTGCTGAATATGAGAGCAATGGAATTCAGATTTTCCGTGAAGAAGAAGAAGACGAAAATCGCAATCCAGATCTGAGTTTTTTGAATTCAAATACATATAGATGACCAATTCGCGCAGAGGGGTAGTTTCGGTATTATAAAAATAGCAGTTTCTAGCGGGTGGCATCTAAAAGGGAATCTTGGAATATTTAACATGAAAATACTTAATTCTGGGTATTTCATAAAACTTATCCAGCGGATGGGCATTTCATAAAAGCCCACCCCGAAATTGGGTTTCTCAGCAATTTCCAGTATATATATATATATGAGGAAGGATAGGCATCCCCACAATTTTTGCATCCCCATGCATCCCCATGTTCACATCCGTTGGATGTGTTTTAAGTCATCTAATCTTAACCATTGGTAAATCAACGGTTAAGATTAGATGACTTAAAGCACCATCCAACGGTGCAAATAGAGGGGATGCATGGGGATGCAAAAAGTGTGGGAATCTTGATCCTTCCTCTATATATATATGTATATATATATATATATATATGTGTGTGTGTGTGTGTGTGTGTGTGTGAAGGAATAAATGTGATTGCGGACCGGATGCGATGAGATACAAGTATTTATATTGCGGGCCGTACTCAATTGGACTGTTTTTCAATGTGGAATTCTCTAGGCGTGAAAAAGAACAACCTTTCATAAGCATTAAAAAAAAAACTCCAACAATAAATATATGAGTTTTAACAAATACTATACATTATCATCCACAACGTGAGTAAGTACGTAAGCGAATATGTCTCGGTGCATGGGATAAGTAGATAGGCATGGCTCCGGGTCACGCCTAAGAGATGAGAGAGTAGAGTTAATTCGTGACGAAGCTCCTCCACCAAGAGTGGGTCCGGACAAGCCAAGAAATGAGTGAACCACTACTCTTTTTACTCTTCGCCAATGCCTATCACCGTCTAGAAAGTCTTTCAATTTCTCTCTCTCTCTCTCTCTCTCTCTCTCTCTCTCTCTCCATGTATACTTTTTATTATATTTTTAAATTGTTGTGTTGTTTGTCTCTCCTTTGTGTATGAAAACATCATTATTGGGAACCATCAAAACCATCATTATTGGGAACCAAATGCCTGTTGGTTCATAGCAAAACGGGACCGATTCGGATGCTTGTGCGGAGAGGAGTGGCATGACAACAACTCCCTTGGAAGTTATTGTGTCGACCCCTCTCTCTCTCCCCTTGGAAAGAATCACATGTCCCATTTACTCATTCACCCTATCCTGCCAAAACCCTTTTGTTCCTTTCCTTTCCTCTCCTTTTCTTTCCTTCTTTTTTTTTTTCCTTCTTCTTCTCCAATTTGATTTGATTTGAATGTTGGGAGAGGGAATCTTGAATAGTTGTTGACATTTGGTATGTCATTAATATATCGATAAGAAGTAGAAGTTTTGGTTGTGTTATGATTTGTTATAATCGAGATAATAGATGTCATTATTCCTATCTACAGTCGTTTTTATTATATTTTCTCCTTATATATACTAGTATATATATGTGCGTGTGTTGCATGTATTTATTATTCTTAGACTATAATTAGAAAGATTAAATGAAACTTGGAATTAATGATGTTGATGAGTCAGTTTAACTCTGTTGCTTTTAATTATATAGGTTATGGATTCGACCATACGGATTATGTGGTAACAACTTAGAAGACTTAGCAAGTAGCATAAATCTTTCGATTTCCATAATACATTAATTTCTCCAAATGCATCTTTTAAATGTTTTTAGTGGAATTTACTACATCTATTCTTTTTAATTAGTACATATATTGAAGGGTATTTTGAAAAGAAAAAAAAATATGACGAAGCCTACTTTTCACATTATATAGTAGAATAGATTCTTAATAAGAAAGTCCAGAGTTATTGTATTCGGCTACAATATTTCTATTTTCTTTATTTTTATAACACGTTATAAGCATAATTGTTCAAAGATTTTCAAATCGTTGGGTCGCCGGTTTAACGACATAAGAAGATATTATGTCTCATAATTAATAGCTTTTATTCTTATATATATATATATATATATATATATATATATATATATATATGAGAATAATACATATATGAGAATAATACATATATGAAAAATATATATATGAAAATAATACAATGGAACTTTTACACGAGGAAGTTGCAGTTCGAAGTAAAAGATTTCCAATTAAGAACAAATAGATATGTCCTGCATATGGACGTCAATTCATAGTATTCCCGTATAAATGACTACAGGGGATTATTTAATTCTTTCATACATTGTTCATCTTTTTAATGCTAATATTATATTAGGAACCTTATTACAATGTTGTAGTCTCATTTGCCAACAAAAAATTGTGGGATCCAACTTAAGGTATATATTTTTGCAATATATATAGTACTAAGTACTTTAAAGTACTCAAACAAGTGTGAAATACTCAACTTGTATTTTTTTTTTTTTTTGCACTTTAAAGAGTTCAATATTATATAGTGATGTCATTTATAAGTGGTAAATTGTAAGCTCAAATGTTGAGCTTATAATTTACGACTTAACTTGTAAGTGCAAAAAAATATTGCATCCATCAACAAATTTAATTATTGTAAAACACGTCCAAACAACCATAATCTTTTCTTCTTTCCCTTTTTTTTATTTCTAAAAACACAAAAAAAAATAATTTCAAACAAACAGAATTGAACAAACATAGGACAATGGGCTAAATAAATTCCCTCGCTTACCAACAATTAAAGGCAACTCAACTCCAATACCCAAGAGAAGGAAGATCGGAGCCTAAGGACGGGAATGCTTGATCAAATAGTAAGGGTTGCTTTACCCTATAGAGTATGAAAGAAGAAATAGGGCACATCAACTCTTCTCGATCTCGAATCCGCAGCTCTAGATGATTTCGAATTGGAAAGGAAGAGCATTGGCCAAGTTAGAACTTTCAAGGCCAAAAAGGAAGACTTGGTCGCTCAAACTTGTTGTCGTATTTGTCCTTCTAAATGCCTCGAATGACTATCCAAAATAAGTAGAAGTAGATGCCACCTCTTTTGTTGAGGAGTTCGTCCCTCCAGTAAAAATTGGAGATGAGTCATTCGAGTCCTCCTTTCCAAGGTTATGTATGGAACCGATTCAAGTAAGAAATTTTAGCCCGACCGAATTTCAACTTCCTCTACGTTAGTAGGCCCTTTGCCTTTCAGTCGAACCATAAGGTCTTCTTACTTGAACCATCATGCCCTTAACAAAACCCTCCATCATGCCTTTAATAGAACCCTCAATGGGAACTCCACTTCTTCTTTTGAGTCATTTTGTACCCCGTCTTTGTTTTGAAAGTCTTAGGAATTAGTGAATAAGGTTTACACATGCCTTCCAAATTATCAAATAATTTTTGGTGCTAAAAAGATGGCTTAAAAATTAACTATTAAATAATTTTTGATAAAAAAAAAAACTTTGAGGATGAAATAATTTTAGTTTGTGTTAATAAAAGTATTTGATGATGAACTTATGTTTTTTATTTGTAATAGTAATCTGTTTAAAATGAGTCATAGTATTTGAGGGCAAAGTAGTCAAATTATACATTTATAATACACTTTAAAATAATAAAAAAATACTTTAAGTACACTATATAGTTATAAAAAATAAACAATATTTGTACTTAAAGTGCTAGCACTATATAGTTATGAAGAAAAAAAATCCTCTTAGACATATTTGGAAGTGAGCGGTCTTTGACGGATCTAGAGATCCACTAGAGATCGGGTTAAGGATAGTGGAGTAAAAGGATGTATTTAATCTCCAAAATATGTTGTTAATTGGGAATGCGGCGTGATCCGAACTAAACTTGATCTATGAGACATGATATTGGACTTGATCCATATGACTCTAAGGCCAATCCATACAATCTAACGTCTGATCAATGTTCGAACCGAAGTTAATCCATGAGATATGATAGTGCAATTGATCCACATGACTTGAAAGAAAAATTCATTATTAAGTTCTTGACCAATCTCAATAATCTATACCTCGTTCTTCCACTTTTTATCTGATATATAACTTAACTTTGTAATCAACTTTCATGTTACCATCTTGAGTGCTCAATCGGATGAGAGATACAACCCAACACATGTATCTTATGTGTCCATTAGTTGACTGAATTATAAGTGAAACTGATGAAGTTTTTCGGAATTGAATGCAAACATGTGAATGTCCAAATGAAGGGTTAATTTTACTATATTTGTTTTTATGATGTATATTGTAGGCTACAATTTGTCCCCCCAAAAAAAAAAAAGTTTTATTAAATGTGGTAACTAGTGTTGAACTGAGTTGCTTAACCTCCATATAATCTAACAAATTCTAGAGGAAATCATGAGTTCTTAATTTTCAAAACTTGGCCATAAAAAACCATTGGATTATAATGCATCTTATTCCTTGATTTGTTCAAAAGAACTAAAAAAAAAAAATACACTTTTAATATTAATAAAATTTACGTTATATTTATATTGTAAGTTTTTATATTAAGTTTATGTAGTGGAACTCATATAATCTGTTCAAAGCTGTCACAATTCTTTATTTCTTTTGGTTCTGTCCATGAACATCGTTTCATACAATACATTCGCAAAGTTCATAATCAGGCATATGCATGAATCAATTGCCGCGTATTCTCAACCTCGAATTAAAAACCTTTGCTTTGTCTAGGATCAGGAACTTTAATTGAATCTTGATGTGCATCCGTGTCCGTACCTCTTAGCTTTTCTAGGTTTGTATTCTTCCAAACCAACAAAGAAATAACAAAATTTAGAAAATTATAATTGTAAAAAAAAAAAAGACTTAATTGTAACTTGATATCCTCAACTATTTCAATTTTTTAACTTGATATCCTAAACTTTTTTTTATAACAACTTAATATCCTGAAAAAAATTTGGACAAAAATATCCTTGTGTTCACCACAACATCCCCTCTCCTCTTTTCCTCCTTTCTCGCCCGGCCACCCCTCTGGTTGCAACTTAAAGCAAGATTGTAAATGCAAATAGAAGGAAATCAAGTTAGTAGTTCAAGAGGGATAATAAACTGAACCAATGTGCTGTCAAGTTTTGTTTTTACCAAGTTTTCGTGTTTGTTCACATTTTAATGTTCTAAGTGCATCAGTAAAAAATAACACCCCACCACCAAAATCACTATGGAGTGAGATTTTGTTACGTCGGACTCTCTTCTAAACTAGAATTAATTATTAGATTAATCCATAGTATAGCTTGGCGTAATATTTGATAAAAGTAAAAATTGGAGGGCACAGAGGTCGTGGGGGAGAGGGGACAGAGAGGGGTGGGGGTGGCCGGAGAGGGGACGGGGGGTGTGGAAGGGACGGAGGAAGGGGGGTTGGGATGGGACGGGAGGGATAGTTTTGTCATTTTTAAAATTTTGGGTATCGAATTAAAAATTAAATAGTTGATGGTATCAATTTGTCGAGTATAAAAGTTTAACGTATCAAGTTGAAAAACTAAAATTGTTGAGGGTATGAAGTTACAATTAAGCCAAAAAAAACATACAATGTTTACATATGTTTAAAGTGGGTTACCATAATTATTTTTTATTTATAACTATAAATTTTATTTTTAAAGAGGGTTACCGAAATTATTCTCAATTTATAACTATATATATATATTATTTTTAAAAACAGTAATAAAATAAGGGTAGTTTTGATAACATGCACACCTTGAAAATTAGAAAATATTGTAAAAGCTTCATTGCCAATTGTAATTCCCAAAATGTATAGCAATCCCACATGAGAAATTGAATGCTATTAGCCATAGCCAAGGGGATCCCTCAAACAAATTTTGTTGCCTTGAGGCCTCGTTTGGTTCGCGAAAAGGAAAAAAAAATTGGAAATCAATTTCTTGGTATTTTTTTTTTCTTTGAAAAATTATAATTTTCATCAATTTTTCTTTTGTGTTTGGAAATGCCAAAAAAATTGAAAGTGAAACAGAATTCTTAAAGTGGAAAAGTGAATACTTGCTTGGACGGATGGACCATATTTTGTCCCAATTTTCTTTCTATTGGGAACCACTTTTCTTTCCTCCTCAATTTTTTTTGGCACCCAGACATAGAAAAGTAATAACTTTTATCTCCCAATCCATACTTTTTAGTTTTTAAAATATTTAATAACTCATATTTAAACTTTTCTTAATTTATATTTTATTGTTTTGTATGTTCTGACATCACCCCTCCTATAAAGATACAATCACTAGAATACATACGAAGAAAATTTTGATACAGAAGGAGGTATCATAGTTTGGTACCTCCTTTGTATGACAAGTGGACCCCTGTCACGCCCCAGAACCAGAATACTGGAGAGCGGGGGAATGACTCAGCCAGCTACGTATTACGGGTAGATGAATACCGTATAATACGATCAATGCTGTCTAACCAGACGAGGGGGTGCATACTACATGAAAGTCTTACTATGGTCACTTCACATCTATTGTCTCAATCATTCAAACAAGAAGCAAAAATAGAGAACATGTAAGATAAAGCAGTAAGGCGTCCCAAACGCTCAGTCAAAATGTTCTTGAGATCTGGCTTTACAAAACATAGCCAGATGGTATAGCAACATATACACAATTGTTATCAGCTGCAGTCTGACTTTAGTTACAATTATGTAAAAGTAAGTGCAAGACAATCCGACTAACATGTCGGTGCCAAACGGCTAAGTATAAAGTAAATAATAAAACGAGCGGTGGAGTAAGGAACCCACTCGAGTCCTCCTGCGATCATTCTCCTAGTATTGACCATCTTGGAGGTAGAAGTAAGCTGGATCCTCGGGAACCGGCTCTAAATCTGGCCATGCAAAACCAGAGAGGTTAGACCTCTAATAGCAAGTACCACAAGGGAGCACGATATGAAGGATTAAACCAGTAAGTAAGAGAATATAATAATAGATCTCTGCTATCTACTAGGATTCACATAACATCACGACACTTCGAACCAACCTCCCAACCAAACAAGGACAGAAGTTGGTCCGTCATGTCCTGACATTCTGATCATCTCAGTTAGGCAACAGAGTAGGTACAGTACACAAACAAATTATCTTGAACGGCCAATCAACTACTACGGCTTGCTATTGTGAGTCCCAAGTTATCCTAGAATTATGCAATAAAGATTTCTCAGTTCTTACTATGTGCGAGCAAGGCTAGTCTATCCAGTCAATCAATTGCGCCAATCATGTAATTAGACGAGTCCCAGCGGGACGTCCGCCGTTAATATAGCATGTACAATAATATAAGCAGATACCGTTCCCTGCCCGTGTGACAGATTTACAGTATCTGTGGGAACCAGCCGGCCCGTCGGGTACTACTAGTCCCAAGGGGGCTGCCATGTAAGAACTCGGGAATCCATTCTCTCCATGCAATCATTATTTTATTTAACTTAATAGTCCCTACGTTGAGTGAAATCCCATGCCGTGGATCATGGTCATTCAAATGAGTACTTACGTACGGGGTACGATATGCGCAACTCTACAACGATACCCGTGCGGCTAGGTTGTAGGTCTTATATAGCGTAATGCAACAATCAATTCTAACCACGGAGTAATCATGCCTTGACCATAAAGTACACATGCTGTTTTTGTAAGATAAATAAATAACTAAATAAATAAATAAATAATTTGAAACCTGCATGTGCCTGTATGCCAATATTCGGGATCGGCTAATCGATTGCAATAGTTCATTACATGAACTTGTCTCATTCATTCAATTCAATAAGACGACTAGCCAGTCTCTTAGTTCCAACTAGGAACGCATGATCAATTATTAGTCAATGTCACAATCATTATCAATGGTGACAAGGCATGAAAGTCAATTAGTATTACATGGGGTCGAGCCTATAACTCCTCAGAGTTAAGTTCTAGTCATACTGGGTATCCATGGATCAATCAAGACACATGACACATTCCACATAACAATCTGTATTGACAATATTAACATATCGTGATTTCCGAGTTTATGTCAAAAGGCGTAAGGATATAATAGAAGAATTATCATGCCATCATTAAATGAATAAGTTATAGAGCAAATAGTAACACCCAGGTTAGAAAGTCACGCCAATCAAGTCTACGCTAAGGCCCAAAAGTCACGCCAAGTCTAGGCTTAAGGCCAAAAGTCACGCCAAGTCTAGGCTTAAGGCCAAAAGTCACGCCAAGTCAAGTAGGAGCGAGCGTGAAAAGTAATTCACGCAAGGGAAATTCACGCACGCACAGCGTGAGCGTGAAAAGTGAGCGTGGAAAATGGACGTAAAAGTGGTAAAAAATTCACGCACGCATGCAAAGATGGTGCGTAACTCAAAATTCACACTGACTTGTAAAGACGTGTGCGTGACTAAAAATACACGCTGACACGTAAAGACGTGTGCGTGACTGAAAATCCACGCACTCATGCAAAGATGTGTCGGTGACTGAAAATTCACGCACGCTCGTCAAGACGTGAGCGTGACTGAAAATACACGCTAACACGTAAAGACGTGTACGTGACTGAAAATCCACGCAGACACGTAAGAACGTGTGCGTGATTGAAAATCCATGCAGACACGTAAGAACGTGTGCGTGACTGAAAATCCACGCTAACATATAAGAACATGAGCGTGACTCAAAATCCACGCTAAGTTGAAAGATCAAACCCATGAACAGCCGAGAATACAACATCTTAGATCTAGCAAAAATCAGCCAAAGAAATCAAAAATGCCAAGTAGTAAACTCTCTCAGAATCATGAGAGGAAGAGAAATGAACCATAAAAATGGTTCTCCAAGCAAGAAGCAAGATTGCACTTGCCTGCTGCTGCTGCTGGTAGGTGGAGAAGTGATGAGAGGAAGAAGAAGAAGTAATGGTGAAGAATGAGAGTTATGAGGAGAGAGAATGAGATGGAAGCTTTAAATAGCAAAGGGGGAGTGGTAGGTGGGTTATTGGGTCGGGTTCAACCAAGGCCCACCCGAAGCAAAGCAGAGAGGTTAAAAGCAGGAAATAAAATACAGAAATAAAATACAGAAATAAAATACAGATAATAAAATTGCAGATAATAAAATTGCAGATAATAAAATTGCAGGAAATTAATTTACATGAAAATTAAAGAGCAGATAATTAATTAACATAAAATTAAAGGAATTTAAATACAGGATAATACATGATAAATACTAAATAAATATACATGAATTGTACATGTATAAAAATATGCATTCTTGTATAAAAATACGCATTCTGGGAACGGGAAGTGACATCTCTACCCACCTTAGAAGAATTCCGTCCTCGGAATTTCAAATCCAAGCAGGTAGAAATATCGGAGCTAAACTAATACAAGTACAAGCAATTCTAGTGAGCAAGCAATCATTTTACCATATCAAAAGCAAGTACTATATATGTAAATTCATCAATCTACGATATCAAGTAGCTCTACCCATAAGGTGATAAGCATGAAGAATCAGGACAATCAAGGTATACAGAAAGAGATATACCTTGTGAGTCAAACAGGTGTGGATACCGTGATCGGATATCATCCTCACGTTCCCACGTTGACTCTCCCAAGGAGTGATAACCCCAAGCAACACGGACAAGACTAATTGTTCGGTTCTTGAGTATCTTCTCTCTTCGGTCCAAAATGGACACAGGCTGTTCCTCGTAAGACAGGTTGGTACCAACAACCAGCTCCGAATGATCGAGGACATGACTTGGGTCCGATACATACCTACGTAATTGAGATACATGAAACACGTCATGCACCTCTCGTAACGAAGGTAGGAGGGATAAACGATAAGCAACATCGCCTATCCGATCAAGGATAACAAATGGGCCCACGTACCGCAGACTCAATTTCCCGCGAACGCCAAATCTAATGACCCCACGAGTAGGTGAGATCCACAAGAATACGTGGTCCCCAACAGAGAACTCTAACGGCCTACGATGCTGGTCCGCCCAATGACGATGTCGGTCCTGCGCAACTCGAAGTCGCTCTCTAATTCCCTTAACCACTTCAACCGTCTGAATAATTATTTCTGGGCCTAACATCTTCCTCTCTCCGATATCATCCCATGCAAGCGGTGACCTACACTTCTTACCATATAGTGCTTCTAATGGCGTCATCTGGATACTGGCTTGATAACTATTGTTGTATGAGAACTCGACTAAGTGCAGGTGACTCTCCCAAGACCCTCCAAAATCTAGAGTACAAGCTCGCAACATGTCTTCTAAAGTCTGAATCGTTCTTTCTGATTGCCCATCCGTTTGCGGATGGTAAGCCGTGCTAAATCTTAACTTGGTACCCAGACTATGATGTAAACTCTTCCAAAAATATGATGTAAAGCGGGTATCTCGATCCTACACAATACTGACAGGGACTCCATGCTGCCTGACTATCTGTTGCATATATAACTCTGCCAACTTTTCTGTAGATTATCCTACTCTGAAAGGAAGAAAGTGTGCTACCTTCGTAAGTCGGTCCACTATTACCCAAATAGCGTCCTTACCACTTGGTGATCTCGGTAAACCGGTCACAAAGTCCATTGTAATATGCTCCCATTTCTATTCCGGGATAGGAAGCGGTTGCAATAACCCAGCTGGCCTCTGCTGTTCTGCCTTCACTTGCTGACATACCAAGCAACGGGAAACAAATCTAGCTATCTCCCTCTTCATCCCGTTCCACCAGAAATGCTGCTTGATATCTTGGTACATCTTGGTCCCTCCAGGATGAATAGAGTACTGAGAACTGTGAGCTTCTGCCATAACCTCCTGTCTGATATCTCCACTAGGCACACATAGACGTGATCCAAACCTAAGTGTACCATCTTTATGAATTCTCATCTCCTTTCTGAGTCCTGACTCACATTCTGCCCTAAGCTTCTGAATACTTGGGTCTTGTGCCTGAGCTGCCTTGATCCTGTCTACTAAGTCGGATTGAACTTGCAGACTTGTTAGAACTCCTACATCACTAGGAAGTATAACTTCGATGTCCATCTCCTGAAGGTCTTCTAGGATATGCCTCTGTGTTGTCAACATAAATGCGCCGCCTCTCCTGCTAAGAGCGTCTGCTAATACATTCACCTTGCCTGGATGATACTGAAGCTCCACGTCGTAATCCTTGATCAACTCTAACCATCTTCTCTGCCTCATGTTCAGTTTCTTCTGAGTAAAGATGTACTTCAGACTTTTATGGTCTGTGTACATGTCTACTCGATCACCATATAAGTAATGCCTCCATAGCTTCAAAGCAAATACTACTGTCGCCAACTCCAAATCATGAGTTAGGTAATTCTTCTCGTGGTCCTGAAGCTGCCTAGATGCATATGCTATCACCTTCCCATGTTGCATAAGGACACATCCAAGTCCTTTACCTGACGCATCACAATATACTGTAAAACCTTCGGGTCCAACTGGCAATGTAAGAATAGGTGCTGATATTAACTTCTGCTTCAAAGTCTCGAATGATGCCTGACATTCTGCCGACTAAATAAATGGTACATCCTTCCGGGTCAAGCGGGTCATGGGTGCTGAAAGCCTTACAAAGTCTGACACAAACCTTCTGTAATATCCTGCTAATCCCAAGAAACTCTGTACATCTGCTACGGTCTTGGGTACTGGCCAACTTTCTACTGCTTCTATCTTCCTGGGATCTACTGCTACTCCAGCTCCTGATATGATATGACCCAAAAATGAAATGTGATCCGTCCAGAACTCACACTTGCTGAGCTTGGCATACAACTGGTTCTCTCTCAGAACCTGTAACAATTTTCTGAGGTGGTCTTCATGCTCCTTTTTACTAGCAGAGTATACGAGAATGTCGTCAAAAAATACAACGACAAACTGGTCTAAGTATGGCATAAAGATGCGATTCATCAAATCTATAAATATTGCTGGAGCATTGGTCAAACCAAACGGCATTACTAAGAACTCATAATGCCCATACTTCGACCTGAATGCTGTCTTGGGAATATCTTCCTTCCGAACCCTCACCTGATGGTACCCTGAACGAAGATCTATCTTGGAGAAAACTCTAGCTTTGCTCAACTGATCAAATAAGTCATCGATCCTGGGTAATGGGTACTTGTTCTTCATTGTTGCCGCGTTAAGCTTCCTGTAGTCAATGCACAATCTGGATGACCCATCCTTCTTTCCCACAAGTACCACTGGTGCTGCCCATGGTGACACGCTAGCTTGGATGAACTTCTTCTCCTTCAGTTCCTCTATATGCTGGTATACCTTGGCCTGCTCTGAATCCGCCATTCTGTAAACTCGATCTGATATCGGTTTAGTTCCTGGTGCCAATTCTATACTGAACTCAATGTCTCTAACCGGTGGTAGACCTAGGAGTTCTTCGGGAAATACGTCTAGAAACTCTTCAACTACCTTCGGAATCTGAACTTCTTCTATTGTCGCTATTACTCCCTGTTCTTGCTGAGTTGCCACTGATCTGACTAAGGTGAACTGCTCCATGCCTGGAATATCAAAAGATACACTCCCTCTACGATAATCTATTGTCGCATGACTGTCTTTCAGCCAGTCCATGCCTAAGATAACGTCGAAATTTCTAACATAAAATTCTATCAACCGGGCGGGTAAGGAATGCCCGCAAACTACAACGCTACATGCTAAAGTAACTCTACTGACTCCTACGAGCCCATTACCAGTGAGTATATTCAACCTCTCTGGCAATGCCTCGAACTCCATTCCTAGTCGTGTCGTAAATTGTGCAGATATAAATGAATAGGATGCTCCCGAATCAAACAATGCTACTGCGGAATATGAGGCGACGAGAATGTTACCTGCCACAACATCTCCCGATGCCAATGCCTCCTCCAAGGAAAGAGTGAATGCTTGCCCTCGACCTCCTTGCTGGTTTCCATGCTGCGACCTAGCCTGATGCTGCTGCTGGCCCCTTCCTTGATGATGCTGGGGTGGTCTATGCTGGTGTTGCTGTATCGGCGGTCCCTGCTGCCGAAACATCTGAGCCTGCGGTATAAATAGATGCTGTGCCAACGGCCTTACTGCCACTGCTGGTCCTCGATACTGCCCTGCCCCTGGTGCTGGCAGAGCAGAAAACTGTTGCCCTGGTCCTCCTGACCTCGAATTCATGGGATATGTGGTAACCCGATGGTCTGGATTTCCACATATCAGACACAGTCCATTCAAAGTCCGACACACATCTCTAGTGTGCCCCATCTTCCCACAATAAGTGCAGCCCGCCGGGGGTTGCTGGTTCTTCCTCTGTTGCTGTTGCTGCTGCCTGGGTGGTGGTGCTGGTCCTCGTATCGCCACATCGTGGATACGAATGCCAGTGGATGGTGCTGTTGTTCGGGGCGCTCCTCCCCCTCATCCTTCAATCTGACTGTGGGATCTCTTCTGACCCCCAGTCCTCACCGCAAGCCTCTGAATGGTGATCTCATGCCTTCGAGTTGCTGTCAATACTTTGTCAAAAGTCTGGTAATTGTGCCCCTCTATCAATTGCAAGAGTTCAAGATGAAACCCTTGCTGAAACCTCATGGCCCTCTGGCTCTCTGTTGCTACCATCTCTGGGGCAAATCTACTCAATCTGCAGAACTCCGCTGCATAAGCATCTACAGTCTTGCCGGCCTGCCTGAGGTTGATAAACTTCTGTTGTAGCTCAAACTGCGCCACAACTCCATAGTACTTGGTCTTGAATCTTGCAGTGAAATCGTCCCAAGCCACAGGACGTCTGATGCCCACTTCCTCTGATTTCCACCAATCACGTGCGAGATCCTGAAGTAACAACTTCACTAGATCCACACGTTCTTCTGCCGGTACCTTAGCTGCTGTCAGAATAGCCTCAATATCCTTAAGCCATGCATCTGCTGAGATGGCATCCTCCGTGCCCTCGAAACGACGGGAGTTGTACTTGCAAAACCTGGCTGATGCTCCTGAATCAGTCCTCACTCCTCTTTCCAAAGCCGTCTGCAATCCTTGGTTGAGCAACACATTCTGCTCTTGTAGCTGAGTGTGCATGCGCTGCTGGGCCAACATCTGATGTTGCTGAGTAGCCATCATTCCTCTCATGATCTCCAGAAGGGCTGGTGTGTCCACTTGGGTAGGTGGAACTGTTGGTGGTGGTGGAACATCCGGATACTGCGATCCAGCTGCTGCTTCCACTATCACTTCTTCCTGGGTAGCCTCCTGAGGTGAGACTGGCCCTTGTTGCTGACCAACATGGTCAGGTTGCCCATGTTGCCCCTGCTGTTGTCCAGTTCTGACCGATGCGGACGAAGTACCCCTAAGAAAAGGGATAAGAGAACAATCAAACAACCGGACATGAAGGATCAATGAAGTCAAAGGATACCGGAATGTCAAGCAAGGGTTGAGAATAACGAATCATGAGATCAAGGGGGAAACACGTGTGATTGAGACATCCTATAAATCAAAACACCCCACAAGTCTGAAATCAGACATGCATGGGCCACCACTAAAACCTTGTCACGCCCCAGAACCAGAATACTGGAGAGCGGAGGAATGACTCAGCCAGCTACGTATTACGGGTAGATAAATACCGTATAATACGATCAATGCTGTCTAACCAGACGAGGGGGTGCATACTATATGAAAGTCTTACTATGGTCACTTCACATCTATTGTCTCAATCATTCAAACAAGAAGCAAAAATAGAGAACATGTAAGATAAAGCAGTAAGACGTCCCAAACGCTCAGTCAAAATGTTTTTGAGATCTGGCTTTACAAAACATAGCCAGATGGTATAGCAACATATACACAATTGTTATCAGCTGCAGTCTGACTTTAGTTACAATTATGTAGAAGTAAGTGCAAGACAATCCGACTAACATGTCGGTACCAAACGGCTAAGTATAAAGTAAATAACAAAACGAGCGGTGGAGTAAGGAACCCACTCGAGTCCTCATGCGATCATTCCCCTAGTATTGACCATCTTGGAGGTAGAAGTAAGCTGGATCCTCGGGAACCGGCTCTAAATCTGGCCATGCAAAACCAGAGAGGTTAGACCTCTAATAGCAAGTACCACAAGGAAGCACGATATGAAGGATTAAACCAATAAGTAAGAGAATATAATAATAGATCTCTGCTATCTACTAGGATTCATATAACATCACGACACTTTGAACCAACCTTCCAACCAAACAAGGACAGAAGTTGGCCCGTCATGTCCTGACATTCTGATCATCTCAGTTAGGCAACAGAGTAGGTACAGTACACAAACAAATCATCTTGAACAGCCAATCAACTACTACGGCTTGCTATTGTGAGTCCCAAGTTATCCTGGAATTATGCAATAAAGATTCCTCAGTTCTTACTATGTGCGAGCAAGGCTAGTCTATCCAGTCAATCAATTGCGCCAATCATGTAATTAGACGAGTCCCAGCGGGACGCCCGCCGTTAATATAGCATATACAATAATATAAGCATATATCGTTCCCTGCCCGTGTGACAGATTTACAGTATCTGTGGGGAACCAGCCGGCCCGTTGGGTACTACTAGTCCCAAGGGGGCTGCCATGTAAGAACTCGAAAATCCATTCTCTCCATGCAATTATTATTTTATTTAACTTAATAGTCCCTACGTTGAGTGAAATCCCATGCCGTGGATCATGGTCATTCAAATGAGTACTTACGTACGGGGTACGATATGCGCAACTCTACAACGATACCCGTGCGGCTAGGTTGTAGGTCTTACATAGCGTAATGCAACAATCAATTCTAACCACGGAGTAATCATGCCTTGACCATAAAGTACACATGCTATTTTTGTAAGATAAATAAATAACTAAATAAATAAATAAATAATTTGAAACCTGCATGTGCCTGTATGCCAATATTCGGGATCGGCTAATCGATTGCAATAGTTCATTACATGAACGTGTCTCATTCATTCAATTCAATAAGACGACTAGCCAGTCTCTTAGTTCCAACTAGGAACGCATGATCAATTATTAGTCAATGTCACAATCATTATCAATGGTGACAAGGCATGAAAGTCAATTAGTATTACATGGGGTCGAGCCTATAACTCCTCAGAGTTAAGTTCTAGTCATACTGGGTATCCATGGATCAATCAAGACACGTGACACATTCCACATAACAATCTGTATTGACAATATTAACATATCATGATTTCCGAGTTCATGTCAAAAGGCGTAAGGATATAATAGAAGAATTATCATGCCATCATTAAATGAATAAGTTATAGAGCAAATAGTAACACCCAGGTTAGAAAGTCACGCCAATCAAGTCTATGCTAAGGCCCAAAAGTCACGCCAAGTCTAGGCTTAAGGCCAAAAGTCACGCCAAGTCTAGGCTTAAGGCCAAAAGTCACGCCAAGTCTAGGCTTAAGGCCAAACGTCACGCCAAGTCAAGTAGGAGTGAGCGTGAAAAGTAATTCATGCAAGGGAAATTCACGCACGCACAGCGTGAGCGTGAAAAGTGAGCGTGGAAAATGGGCGTAAAAAGTGGTAAGAAATTCACGCACGCATGCAAAGATGGTGCGTAACTCAAAATTCACGCTGACTTTTAAAGACGTGTGCGTGACTAAAAATACACGCTGAAACGTAAAGACGTGTGCGTGACTGAAAATCCACGCACTCATGCAAAGATGTGTGCGTGACTGAAAATTCACGCCCGCTCGTCTAGACGTGAGCGTGACTGAAAATACACGCTAACACGTAAAGACGTGTGCGTGACTGAAAATCCACACAGACACGTAAGAACGTGTGCGTGACTGAAAATTCACGCAGACACGTAAGAACGTGTACGTGACTGAAAATCCACGTTAACATGTAAGAACATGAGCGTGACTCAAAATCCACGCTAAGTTGGGAGATCAAACCCATGAACAGCCGAGAATACAACATCTTAGATCTAGCAAAAACCAGCCAAAGAAATCACAAATGCCAAGTAGTAAACTCTCTCAGAATCATGAGAGGAAAAGAAATGAACCATAAAAATGGTTCTCCAAGCAAGAAGCAAGATTGCACTTGCCTGCTGCTGCTGCTGGTAGGTGGAGAAGTGATGAGAGAAAGAAGAAGAAGTAATGGTGAAGAATGAGAGTTATGAGGAGAGAGAATGATATGGAAGCTTTAAATAGCAAAGGGGGAGTGGTAGGTGGGTTATTGGGTCGGGTTCAACCAAGGCCCACCCGAAGCAAAGCAGAGAGGTTAAAAGCAGGAAATAAAATACAGAAATAAAATACAGAAATAAAATACAGATAATAAAATTACAGATAATAAAATTGCAGATAATAAAATTGCAGGAAATTAATTAACATGAAAATTAAAGAGCAGATAATTAATTAACATAAAATTAAAGGAATTTAAATACAGGATAATCATGATAAATACTAAATAAATATGCATGAATTGCACATGTATAAAAATACGCATTCTTGTATAAAAATACGCATTCTGGGAACGGGGAGTGACAACCCCCCTCTCACTTCGTAAAATGCATGGATATAAAGTTTAAGTATGGACCCACTTGTCATACAAAGAAGGTATCAAAATTTTGATATCATTATGTATCAAAGTTTTACTCAAATAAAATACCTAAAACATTTTCCATGTATGAGGTGTGAATTGGGCCGGGTCCGGCCGATTCGGACATGAAATTGTTCGAGTTTGACCGGATATGATCGGGCAGGTCCAGTCCAGGCTTGGAAAGTGGGCCAATTTCGGTTGGACTAAAGTCCGAAACTCCAAACCCAATTAATCTGACCAGAACCCCAGTCTAAGTCGGGCCAGGCTGGATTTGGTTTAAAAGCGGGTCTACATCGATCTGGACCGATTATAACTATAAAAAATTGGGCTTAGGCTTTGGGCCTTTGTCTATTTTTTTTTAAAAATTATTAGAAAAGAAGATTTAATTGCTAAAAAGAAAGAAACTTTATTCATTTTATTTATTTGAAATTTTATATGATATTCTTCTATTTATTCTTAGAAATATTGAAAGAGTGAAAGTCAAATTTTATCTTCAATTTGATCTTCATTCATCGGTCATGTCTAGCTTTTTTGAATCTTGATGGCGGTTTTCGATTTCTTCAAGTCTTTGATTTTTCATATAAATGGATTTAACTATGTAAGACTTCGCTTCTTCATTCTTCATTTATGTAATGTTCTATATAGTAAGAGATTGAAAGTCTAGTTCATTAACGTCGCCACATTCATCTCTTAAGTGTTGGGTCTATTTTTTTGCAAGAGCTTAATCTTGAATGCGAAAGCGAACTTCTAAAATATCTAATAGCATCATATTTCTCTTCTTGTTTAGCATTCTCAAACTTGCACTAAAATAAGATTATGACATTACTGTGGACACCATGGTCATTAGAAGATCACGTGCTAAAGATTGTGCTTTTAACCTCTAAAATTTAAAATATAATCAAGAATCGTCGCTATCTTCACTATGATAGTCTAAATACAAGAACAATTCATGATTTGCGAGGGAAGAATATTTGTCTTTTTTTCCTTTGTAGTATACTCTTTGCATGATATAACTAAGAAATTAAACTAAAGTTTCTACTACCGTAGATTGAATCAGTTCGATTCAGCATAAAATTTTCTTTATATAAACTAATTAGAGCATCTAAACATTTCATGATTTATGTTTCTAAACTAGCTACCTCAATGTTCATATTTTCATAAGAAAATCTAACGATATAAATAAACAATCTAATTTTATTTTAGCTAGGATTAAAAGCACACTCAAACAATAAAAAAAAAAGTATAACATACCTATATTTTAGAAATTTTGTTTCTATTTTAGTAACAACATACTCAAAACAAAACAAAAAATCTATATCTTGTAAATAAATAATAAATATTAATGATCCCCATTAAAACTAAAGGAGAATTAGTTGAATAATAAACTCCAAATAAAATAAATGTAAAATTTTAAGACAATTCTAAAAGTTCAAATTTTGAAGTAACAACTAACCAATCATTCTTAGTTAATTGGTAGTTACTAGTATAGGCAAAAATTTAGAATTACATTAAAAAGTCCTCATTCTAATATAGGCAAAAAATTAGAATTTCAAAATATTGATACAAAAAGTATTATTATTGTCATTATCAAAGAATGACAATTATTTTATTATAAATATTATATTAATGTAAAACTTGAAACATTGCTCTCAATATATTACATTTTCAGTACAGACTTAGACAAAGAATTCAATTTTGTGAAAACTATTTTGCATATAAATAAGATACGTTACAAACAAGGATAATTTTGTTTACTAGTCCATATATCCGAAGTTAAAGAAAAATTACTAATATTTTCAAAATTTTGTTTCAAAGTTGTTTGTTTTCAAATATTTTAAAAGCTTGTCTAGTAATATATCTAGAAAATTTTATAAAATAAGGATTTACTATACTACTTGCATAGTCATATACATTCACTCTCACCAAATATGAAATATTGTTCATTACAAATCATATATTTTGTTAAGTTAGTTTTCTTTCGAGCATATGAATAAGTAAAAATCCTAATGAAGATTCTTGAGCACTAGTGCTAACTATATGTTCCATTTGCATCTGCTCGACCGCACGCACAAGGTGAGTAACTTCTTTAATCCAATGCCCGAGTCGAGGCACGTCCACGGGCCAGTCACACTTGCACGAACGACCTGTGGATGCCCCTCATTTTGTGCACGATCGAGAGAGTGACAACGTTGACAAAGGTGCAAAAAAATGGTGAAATATCGTGAGGACGTGCGGCAGCCCCACCCATGATCCCACAACATCAGAGACTTGATGAATAAGGCATAATCTGAGTCTGCACGAAAAAAAAAGAAAAAAAAGAAAGAAAAAATTGTGCACATACCATAACAACTTTGTAATGTTTTCATGCCTTCATTTTTTTTCATTTAAGATTTTTTTTTTGTATTTAATGTATTGTGCAGCTTTAGGTATTAGCTTTTGTGTGGAACTTGAGACTTCCTCTCGCTAATCATTTGTGACATAATTTAGCAAAATAATTCCAATAAATTGATCTTAATCTACTTGGATAGAACTAGTAATACTTCTATTTTTAGGAGGTGATATATGTGTCTGTGATAGTTTATTTTCTACAAGATTAACATAATAATTATTATCAAAAGTATTATAAATATTGTAACAATAATATGAAAGACTCTCAAAGAGTTGCTTAGAGCCTTTACCAGCATTAGAATCCATACTATATATTTCTAAAAAAATTGTAATTAAAAGATTAATCAGTTTAAAATATCAAATTAACTACTTATATAATTTAATATAAAAAAATACTTAAACCTCAACTTGAGTTTCTCCAATATTGGATGTAGAACTGTTGCAGCTTGGTGGTGGCCGATCATGTGAAGCCTCCAAAATCTAATTTCTCAAACTCTTACAATTTTTCTTATGCACTTCAATCTTTAGAAAGTAGCCAGTTCACTGAATATAACACAAGATTGATTGAAAGTATTATAACAGAGTGAAAAAAATTTGTTATGGTTAATTTGGATTAATTAATCTATATTTATAGAAAATTTTGAATGTAAAATGACCATAAATATTTTTAGAATATAGTGATCTTAGAAATATTTGATCATTTTCAGCAAAATAACAAAAATATCCTTAGATTAACTTCACAACGTTTTAAAAGTGGGGTATTTTATTAAAAAATACCCTCTAAAAAAGGCCATACTACTCCCATAAACACCAAATATTATAATAATCTTTAGTGTGTGGGGGTAAAATGGTAAAATTAATCCAACTGCTATTAAATGTGGGACCCATAGGAAGCCTAGTGTCACGTTTGTTCCAGAATTTCGTGTTTCTGAATTTTCGGTATTTAATTTATTTATTTTGTAAATCAAGCTTATATTGTATTTCATATTTTTGTATATCTCGTTTATCATATTTTGTGATTTGATTTAGTAACCGAGTTATGATCAGTGATTTGGATTTTTGTTTTGGCGTAAGAGACTATCCTAGACTTGTAGATACTCATTGACATTCTCATAGACCCGTATGTAGAAAGGAACACTTGGTTTTTTTGAAAAAGAAAATTGTCAGTGTGACTGCTATATCGTTTGTATACTACAGTATACCATCGATATATATTGTCTGACTGTCAATGACTCAGATATTAGGTAATAACCAAGCCATTCTTTTGTCCGTTGGACACTTGGTTTTGCTTTAACAGTTGAGAACTCTTGAGGGGGACTTGGATCGCTGACGTTGCGGATCCAAGGCCATAGTTCACTCCCTTTCTCTATTTAAACATGTATCTTTTCTCTTTGTTCTCTTTTTCTCTCTTCTTACTATCTCTCTTTATTTCTATCTCTCTTCTTTTCACTTGGGGCTGAGCCTAGGAGCTTTCATTTGGAGCTAGGATTTGTGCTCTACCCTAGTAGGAGCTTTAGTTTGTGGCTTGGAGCTTCTCGAGACAAGTACATCTTGTTCAAGGTGAATACAACTATGATTTTTCTTACATTTTGGTTTTCTTTATAATTGTTGCTTAGTTTTATCCAAAAATATATTTTGCCAAAATGTTTTCATCATTTGTTAAGCGCATGTTTGGTTTTGGTTGGTAGTTTTGCATAGATATACATTTCTAGGTGGTATCGTATGATACCGTAGGGAAAACTATGTATCAGTTACTATGCCTACGTTTTATCTTGCAAACTTAGTCATATATGTTATAGGAGGCCTTGATTTATATCTTGTTGATTTTGAGTTTGGTGGAATCAGAACACATTTTGGTTCCCAAAAAATTCGATTGTTGAACTATTATTGTGCTTGTACCGCGTAGGTGGTATACCACAGTATACCGTCGGTATATTGTGGTATACCATTTTAGTGTGGAGAAACCTGCTATCTTGATTGGCAGTATACCACCGGTATATCGCCCAGAGACCCAAATTTGTATATTTTGTATTTGTGTTTAGTTATTTCAATTTCATATGTTGATCCTTGGAATTTATTTAGTTTTGGGAATTGTATTCCCCATCCACTATGACACGAGTTCTTGTTATTCACGACATTGTGGAATTAATTGTTGTGTTGTGCTTAATTAATTATATCTTGACATTTTGCAATCAAGTGTGAGTATTTCTAGTGTATCGCGTGTTGTGAGTTACGAGAATATTCGTCAGTGGTAGCTCGCAAATAGCTTGTACCCATTGCTCATCTTTCTAGGATGATTCTAATGTCCACGACTGGAGAATTAGAAACAAATCTTGTAGGATAATCACTACTAAAATCTGCTAGAATAGCGACGTATATTAGCGACGGCAGAAAAAGCAGTCGCTAATAATTGCCTATAGCGACTCCTAGTGTTACACGTCGCCGACCGTCGCTGAGTAGCGACGTTCAGCGACGGAGTATTTATTACGTCGCTGCCTGGCGACGTTTTGCGACGTACATACTTTTACGTCGCTGTATTGCGATGTTTTGTGACGTATATTTTATACGTCGCTGACTTATTTCATATAGGGCAACTGGCCCGATCGAAATCACAAATTTTCACCCAAATTTCTTTCTTTCCGCTCGATCCCCCTCTCCCCTCTCCCCCCGGCGAACCCTCCCCTCCGACGACCCCTCCCTCCGGCGACACCCTTCCCATCTCCCGCCGGCGACCCCGCTCGCCCGATGACCCCTCCCTCCGACGACCAGCCTCCCTCCTCCGACGAAGTCTCCTTCCTCGTCGCCTTCCTTCTCTGACGAAGCCACCCTCCTCGCCGCCTCCATCCTCCGACGAAGCCACCCTCCTCAGGTAAACCCTAACCCTAGCCCTAGCTATCTAGATACAGACACGGACACGAGAACCCTAACCCTAGCTGGGGTGGTCTTGCTGTCGAGGGGGGGAGGGAGGGGTGGGGGTGGGTGCAGGGGGGTGGGGGGTCTTACTGTCGAGGGGTGGAGGGAGGGGTAGGGGTACCCGGGAGTGGAGGGGTCTTGCTGTCGATGGGGGCAGGGTTGGGGTTGGTGCAGGGGTAGGGGGAGGGGGGCAGGGGAGGGGGTCTTACTGTCTAGGGGGGACAGGGGAGGGGGTGTCTTGCTGTCGAGGGGGGTAGGGGGGAGGGAGGCAGGGGTGGGTGGGTGCAGGGGTAAGGGAGAGGGGGGGAGGGGTAGGTGGATGCAGGGGTAGGGGGAGGGGGGCAGGGGACAGGACCCTAACCCTATTTCGGACACGACTTTGTGACACAGGACACAGGACACAGGACACACACACACACAATACATACATATATACCTATATATATAAATACACATATCTACATATATACATGTATATATATACTCACACACTTACATACACACACAAATACATATATAAATATATATGTATACAATGTATATACACACAAATACAATATATATACAATCAAAAATCCATTTGAAATTCATTTTAAGAATCTGAAATATTGACGATATATACTGTTAGGGCTGCAAACGAGCCAAGCCGAGCCAAGCTCTTGTAAGCTTGAGCTTGGCTTGAATAGAATTAATCGAGCTCGAGCCCAAGCTCGAGCTTGGTAAGTTTTTTATTTTAGAGCTTGAGCTTGGCTCGAGCTTGTTTATATTAAGCTTGAACTGGGCTTGGTTTGAGCTCGGCCTTGGCTTGATAAGCAAGCTTGATTCAAGCAAGCTTGATTCAAGCTTGATAAGCTCAAAATCAAGCATGTTAAGTTATATTTCAAGCTCGCTCAACTTTATTTCAAGATCATTAGGCTTGATTTCAAGCTTAAAGAGCTCGATTTCAAGCTAGTACGAGCTCGATTTCAAGCTAGTTAGGTTTGAATTCAAGTACTTATAATGTTAACAATTTATTTATAAAAATTTAATTAAAAAAGTTTCTTAAGAACAATTATTAAGGATATATAAATATATAATGCACACAACCATATTGTTATGCAAACATATATAAAATTAGAATTCAACAAAGAACAAACGAGCTTCTAAACAAGCTCCTAAACGAGCTCCTAAATGAGCTTCTAAATGAGCCAGCTCGCAAGCTCATAAACGAGCCAGCTTGCAAGATCAAACGAGCCGAGTACTTCTAAGCTTGAGCTTGGCTCGTTTATTAAACAAGCTCGAAAATGAAGCTTGAGCTCAGCTTGTTTACTAAAAGAACCGAGCTCAAACAAGCTTTTATCGAGCCAAGCTTCGAGCAGCTCGCAAACCGTGATATGTTAAATGCCTGCAGCTGCATCGTAGCTCAGGGATATGACTGAGAGGGTGACATGGTTGTCACATTAAGGGTCTTTGAGGAGGTGACATGTTGTGAACAGATATATCCTTATAGTTCTCCTACGTAATGTTAAAGAAAATCCGTAGGAGAACTATATATAAGGATATATCTTTTTGCAATATGTCATCTTGTCAAAGACCCTTAATGTACCAACCATGTTACCACGGTATTGGTATTGGGATACCAATAGCGATAAGGTAAAGGGTACCAATAGCGATAAGGTAAAGGGTACCAACTTAAGGTATTGGTATTGGGATACCAATAGCGATAAGGTAAAGGGTACCTTGATAGGTAATGACTAGAAATAGGATATTTGACTTAGATTTGACATTGTTTGACCAAGGTATACTATTTTGACTGAAAGTCAAAGTAGAGTCAACATCTGACCTAGATTGGACTAAGAGTTGACAAAGTCAACTATAGGTCAACCCTTGACCTACTTTGACCTTGTTTGACTTTGTTTAACTTAGCTTGACCTTGTTTGACTTTGTTTGACTTAGTACAACCTAGTTTGACCCAGATTGCATATCATTGTTATTAGTAACTGTCCGCTACTAATGTGTGTCCCATAATATGACATAATATACGAATTTGTGCCTATTGGATTATGTGTGTCCATCTTTGCAGAATTATTTCCAAATGGATATGAATTACTACTTGCGGAATCGTTCATGGATGTACAATCATCGTCCTGATGATATGTGTGGTGTGCGGGATAAATACATAGCGGGAGTAGAGCAGTTCCTGCAGTTTCCTAAGGCGTTCCCTCAGTACATGGACGGCACTAAAATTAAGTGTCCGTGTGTGAAATGTCATAACATAAAATATTATCCAGAAGTGGAAGTGACATATCATTTATACTCGAGGGATTTCACACCTAATTACTATCAGTGGACCGCACACGGAGAACTTGTGTCTTTAGCATCAGAGCCGGAGCCTTATGTTGAGCAGTATATGCATGCGAGACCTAATTTTGTTTCAGATAATCATACATACGACGACGGGTGCGTGAACATGGTTTTCGACGCTGCAGGGCCTAGTTTCGTTCATGATGCACCTGAGGAGGCACCGAACGCCGATGCTGTACAGTTCATGGAGTTGCTGGAGAATGCAAGGACTCCATTGTATCCTGGTTGTGAGGATCATTTATCGTTGGAGGTGGTTACAAGACTGTTGAGCATTAAGTCAGATTTTAATATGTCGTAAGAATGCTACAACCGAGTGTTGGAGTTGATTATAGAGATCTTGCCGACGGGTGCTAAGTTGCCTAAAGACTTCTACCGGTCTAAGAGGATGGTGAGATCGCTTTGGATAGGATACGAGAAAATCGATTCTTGTCGCAATGGGTGCATGCTGTACTACAAAGATGACAAGGACGCAGATGTGTGCAGATTTTGTGGTGCTGATCGCTATAAGACAACTAGTACAGGAAGGTCTACCGGTACAAGAAGACCGTCCGATTTAATGCACTACTTGCCTTTAACGTCGTGGTTGCAAAGATTATTTATGGTGAAAGAGACGGCCGAAAATATGAGTTGGCACATGCGAGAACAGATTGAAGGAGTGTTGGATCACCCATCCGATGGAGAAGCGTGGAAGCACTTTGATTGAATGTATCCTGATTTTGCTTCAGATCTGCGTAATATCAGGTTGGGGCTATCTTCTGACGGTTTTACTCCTTTTGGTCTTTCGGAATCCCAGTATTCGTGCTGGCCTGTGATTGTCACTCCGTATAACCTACCGCCTTGGATGTGTATGAAGACTCAGTATATGTTTCTAACCGTTATAATTCCTGGTTCGAACAATCCCAAGAGGAACAATGATGTGTACTTACAGCCTTTGATAGATGAGTTGAATCAGTTATGGGAAGTAGGCGCTAACACGTACGATGTTTCCAGGAAGCAGAATTTTCAGATGAAGGCAACCCTTATGTGGACCATCAACGACTTTTCGACCTATGAAATATTATCTGGATGGAGCACTCATAGCCGTCTCTCATGTCTTTATTGCATGGACCGTAGTAAGGCTTTTCGCTTGAAACACGGAGGAAAACCGTGCATCTTTGATTGTCATCGGCAATTTCTGCCAAAAGATCATCCGTTCAGAAGGAACAGGAATGCATTCCGTGCCGGCATTGTAGAGAAGGGTGATCCACCGCCAAGGTTGTGCGGAACCACGATATGGGAGGAGGTTAGAGATTTTTCAAGTGCTATCGAAGATCCTACAACTGGGTACAAGTGCGATAGATTTGGTAGAGATCATAACTAGACAAAGAGGAGCATATTCTGGGATCTGCCATGTTGGAGTACCAATCTGATCAGTCATAATCTTGATGTCATACATATTGAGAAGAATGTGTTTGATAACATAATTAATACTGTGATGGACGTAAAGGCAAAAACGAAAGACAATCCCAAGGCCAGGTTGGACTTAGAAGAAATATGCAAACGCCCTACGTTGCATTTGATAGAGCAGAATGGAAAACAGTTCCTGCCGAAGTCAATTTTTTCGCTGGACAAGGAGGATAATGTGAGACTTTGTCGGTGGATCCAGGGCCTAAAATTTCCAGACGGATATGTGTCAAATCTGAGAAGATGTGTCGATCCGAAGGAAAATAAATTGATGGGTATGAAGAGCCACGACTGTCACATATTCATGGAGAGGTTAATTTCGATTGCATTTCAGGAATTCTTATCGCAGGCAGTTTGGGATCCATTGACGGAGCTTAGCATATTCTTCAGGGATCTTTGTTCTAAGAAATTGCTCGTTGATAGTCTAGAAAAGTAAGAGAAGGACATTGCGGTAATACTGTGCAAGCTAGAGAGGGTGTTTTCTCCTGGATTCTTCGACTCTATGGAGCATTTGCCGATTCATCTATCCTATGAGGCACGTGTTGATGGACCTGTCGAATATCGATGGACGTACCCGTTCGAGCGACATTTGAATCACCTAAAAAGAAAGATGAAAAATAAGGCATGGGTCGAGGGTTCTATTTGTGAAGCCTATGTTCTCGAAGAGATTATAAACTTTTGTTCGATGTATTTCAAGCCTCATGTTGCAACTAATGGAACGAGAGCTTCCAGAAATGACGGCGGAGATCATGAAAGTAATGTTACAATACTGAAGGTATTCAATGCTCCAGAAAAGCCATCGGGTAAAATGAAAAAGCGATATCTGAACGATGAGCTAAGGGCTGCTCAGGTGTATGTATTACTCAACTGCAACGAAGAGAAAGTAGAGAAACTGGAGGGTTAAGTAATTAATACGTCTATATTATTTTAATAGTGTTGATTATTATACTATTACATTAATTGAACGATATTGTTTTTAGCATATTTAATGATGATGTGAGATCAGGTAGGCCACACATAACAGAAGAAGAACTAGAACAAGAAATGAGGCGTTATTTTCCATCATGGTTGAGTGCATATGTAAAACTTGAGAACTCTGTAATTACCTTTCTATATATGCACTTGATTGAGAATGAGCTTAATTGCTTCTTTCATGGTATTTAGGTCGATCGTCCATACGCAAGACTTGAGAATGAGTCTATTAGAACGCTAGCCAAGGGACCAATTTATGCTGCAAAAATATGGCCAAGCTACTGTGTTAATGGGTTTAGGTTCAAGTCAACAACTTGCCCGATCAGAGACAACTTTGTGGATCTTGACTCCACCAAAAATAGCTGTTTGTGTATCAGATCTTCGAACTACAAAGATGTTGATACGGGCAACGATTTCTATGGCGTGCTATGGGAGATCATGGAGCTGACATATAGTTATGGAATAGAGCTTGCTAAGATTGTGTTATTCAGGTGTGATTGGTTCGATCCGATTGAAGGTCAAGGTTGGAAAGTAGACAAGCACGGTCTTTTTGATATAAACTATCGACATCGATATCAAGACTATGAACCAGTTGTCCTATCAAGTCAGGCTCAGCTCGTGTTCTTCACAAGTTATCCTAAACGGGGAACAACAAGGTCGAACTGGTGGACAGTATGCAAGACCAAAGCTAGAAATACCTTTGAGGTTGATGATATAGCTTATCAAGAGGATGAACTACCTCTTGTAACAAATATTATAGAAGTGGACACGACGGAAGTTCCTCATTACACATCTAATTGTGTAGAAGAAGTAGAATTATCTGAAGAGGAAGATGTAGATGAAAGTGAAGATGTAGAGGAGGAAGAAGAAGAAGAAGAAGAAGAAGAAGAAGAAGAAGAAGAAGATGAGCTAAACGAACTAGATGAATTTTCAGAAGAGGATTAAATATGTACGTTTGTTTTATCATCATATTTGACACTTTAGTGACACTTCTATCATATAAATCTGTGACACTTCCGTGACACTTTATTGACACTTTTATCTGTGACTATAATATTTTTCAAAAATATGTGATGTCTATCATATAAATATATTTTTTTGTTTTATTGTCATATGTTATTATCAGGTATGACTAGACCATCTGGACGACGCGAAGGATTTTATATTAGGCAGTCCTGTCAGCCTCGGACTGGGGATGGAGATTCCGTACCCTCATCCTCATCTCCGAGTATGCCATTGTACCGTTCTATTCCCGGTCCATTACCGGGACAGGGCAGTTCCTGCAGGTTGGCGACTCCTCCCTCGTCGTCTAGCCTTCCTGATCCCGCGTCCAGCATCCCTGATCCTCCGTCCAGCATTCCTCCTGCCGACGGCTCCATGGGGGGAGCCGACGTCGAGCATATGGAGGACGACGATCAGACTGATCCTGCCCAGGCAGGAGGTGAGAGCGACCCTCCATGCGCTCCCCCGGACGAGACGCGTATAGAGATTTTGATGGACGGGCCTATGAAGTAAGTTAATTAATTAATATATATTTCTCAAATGATTATATGTACATATATATTCATGAAAATTATTATTGTATAGATATCGATCTTCTGCAGTACAGAGACAGCTGGGGGTATTTCTGAGGCAAAACTATGGTGGGCCTTGGATTAACTACTCAGATGCTCCCGCAGATAGGAAGGCCTTTTGGTTCGCCCACTTCAAGGTAAAAAATTTGTTTATTTTTAAATTTTAATAATCATTTGTGTATATTATACAACTTTTCTATTTTACTTCTTGTAGAGGATCTATTTCTATCCACCACACCGGACGGCGAAGATCAAGGGCCAATTTTCTGCCGTCGCAGCCAAGCTCATCCGTGATGCGATCCACGACCAGAAGTCTCGTGATCGCTCCGGACAGCCAATCCATGGTTGGATCACGCTAGAGCAGTGGACTGCGATGAAGGCTAGATTCAGAGAGCCCAAGTACCAGGAGCGGTCTGACAAGGCCAAGGTGGCACGATCGAGCGCCGGTAAGTGGTGTGGTGGCTCCATTCTGATGACGGAGCATTTTTGTCGTCTGGTACGTTTCCTATGACGGACATTAATTTATATATAGTTCGATAGAATGTTTAATACTAATAATATATAATATATTTTAACAGGTAAAAAAGGATGAGGACCCGAATATGGTGACCGTCTTCCTGGTCACCCATCGGAGGGCTGGAGAGTTCATTAACGAGAGGGCAACGCAGGCATATGTACGTTCTATTCTTTATATTAATCTACTATAATTTAGAAAACAGGAAAATAGATATCAATATAGACTTTAGCAAACACTTACACGTTAGCAAACATGTTCTAGGCCGAGTTTGTTCGGCTACAGGAGGAGGCGGCTGCTGCTGCTAGTGCGCCAGCAGAGGGAGGGGCTGGTACTTCCTCCCAGCCGCCTACAGTTCCATCGCCGGACGAGCTCTGGATGACCGCCGTTGGCGGTCTTCAGAAGGGTACGTACTACGATACGGGATCCTACGGCGCGTATTTGGCTTCGGAGTCATCCCGGGCCCCCTCTGTCAGTGCGCAGTCTCCGGCTTCGCAGGCGTCGTCACGAGCTCAGGATATTCGTCGTCAGATCGAGGAGCTGCGTCGCGAGTTGCAGCAGCAGATTTCTGATGCGGTCGAACGACGATCCGACCCTCCGATCGTCACCGGACGATTTGATGCGGTCGAGCGCAGTATACAGGAGCTGATGAGTCTGCAGCAGGCTACAGCTGCCAGCTTGCACACGCTCACCGAGTTTATGCAGCGCACAGAGCATAGACAGGTCGAGCTGGAGGGATCGCAGAAGAGCATGTCTGCCTCACTCACTCAGGTATCGGCTTCGCTTGAGGCGAGTACTGAGAGGGTGGTGACTACCCTTGCTGTTTAGGGTGAGCGACTGCGAGAGCTGGAGCAGATACGTCCTTTCGGTCCATCGACGGTGCCGACTCCAGATATTGTACTGCCTCCTACTGCCCCTACGGTGTAGCTCACACAGGAGCAGTATGAGTACATGCTATCCCAGATGCACGGCAGGGGTTCTCAGTGATCCAGTAGATTTTTTTATCATCTTCGTATTTATTGGCCCTATGGGCCCATTCACCGTTCTGTACATTGATTTTGAATATTATTTGACTTTGTTGGACATATATGTTTGTTGGACATGTATGTTGGTGATATTTAATTTGTTGGTATTTTTATTGAGTACATGTATAATATTTAGTTGTAGACTGTTATGATGGGAGACTGTTATTCATCTATTAGTTATAGACTGTTATGATGGGAGACTGTTAATTGTGATGATATCTGCGACGGGGATGACAAATATACCTACGCTGGGTTATAAGCGATGATCTGATATACAAAGGAGGTGCTGCCCAAATTTTTTTAAAAAATATAATGTGTATTTTGTGATGATGTGTGTCTGTGTTTACAGTAAATGTGAACACAGACACACAGCATAACAAAAATACCAATTTTTTTTAATTTTTTTTATAACCTCTGCGACGTATAGCGACATTCTGTGACGTTTTGCGACGTAGAGAACACATCGCTATACGTCGCCAAATAGTGACGTAACGTCTCTATACGTCGCTATACTACTGACGTTGCATATGACCACCTGAGAGCTGACATCGCTAAAGTTGTCGCTAGGCGTCGCTAAAATGCTGACGTGGCTGCCATGCCATGTCATCATATATAAAGTTGACGGCATCGCTAAGTGATCACCCTACGTCGCTATAGTGGCGACATATGATGACGTCGCTATCTGTCGCTAATGTTGTGACGTCTAGCGACACTAACGTGACGTCGCAACTAGCGACGACTTACGACGAAATTGTAATCTGCAACAAGCCTATATGCGACATCCAATTTTCGTCGCTAAATACGTCGCTCATAGAAATTAGCGACGGATTTTCCTTTTTTAGCGACGTATTCGGACGTCGCTAAAAGGGGTTATTTTAGTAGTGAATTGACTAGTTAAATTCATATAGTTTATTGGGAATGGAGGATATTCGCGCTACCAGCAACTCCGATCACTAAGGGGCCCATGAGCATGGACTACCCCGATTGGTGTGGGCTCCATGACCTACCAAGTGCGTATGTTGTGGTATTATCGATCATGTTCTAGTTATTTGTTACTTGTTTATGTTATGTTTTACCCGTCACTTATTTATGCTATGTGTCACAAGCACGTACTCTGACCCTTGGTGATCCGGGTACCTTTAGTGCGAGTAGCAAAATTTCTCAACTTACATCTTTAGTATATTAAGTCTTGTGATAACCTTAGCTATTAACTTGTATTAAGTCGTAAGGAATGTTTGGTCGCGCATATGTTGGTTCCATATTATCTTTTATGCTGCAGTTTAGTCCTATTTGTCGGTGCATGGTTATAGGCTAAGTTCTCTACAACTCTGGCCCATGTTTGGTTTACGTGTTGTAGTTTCGCTCTAGAGTAGTCCATATGCTCTCTCGTCGCTCATCATATTATCTTTCTCTATAGTTAGTTCCTGCCCAACTATTCATTCCATTTTCTCTATTTTGTTCTCGGGATGCGTGCATCTGTACTGCACAAGTCTCGATCCATATTTATTATCATTATCGTGTTGTTGGTTTGGTTTGTAGGGTTTTGTCATTCATCCCGGGCCTCCTTTGTGGAACTTGTTGCTTGGGGTTCTGACCCTATTGGTTTTGTTTGGCCGAGTTTACCTGAGGAGCCGGAGAATCTATTGTACCTTCATCTTAATGTTCCTCACTCGTAGACCAACGGCCCTTGTATGCGAGTAGGTTTCTTTTTTGACCACTCGTTGTTCATATTCTTTTGTGACATTAACCAAGGCATGTGTTAGCCCTATTCTTTTTTAGAATGTTCTAACTTTGGTCAACATATACATTAGACCTAGGCTGATATTGTGATCATGTATTATTCATACTTTGCTAGTGTAGTTTTGCCCTACTAGCTTCATGATCGTATATGATATATAATTTGTGACACCTCTTTACTTTCATGTATAATATACTCTTGCTACTTGTTATTGTTGGATCGAGAGCTAGGATTTGTCAGCCTTATGACTGACATCATTTTCCTGTAAGAGTCCAATTGTTTTCTTGACAACCGTGATCATCTTATGACGTTTAAGATTATCTGATATGGTGTAGGCGGCCTCGTTCGTCCTCTTATATTCCAATATTCTGGAAGCGGGACGTGACACCTGGACCAGTCCGATCCGGAACGGTCCATCAAGCCTGAATGGTAAACCCGACCAGAATCCGTTAGGCCTACGGTCTGGGGCGGCCTCGGTTGGGAGTGGTGTGGGGTGTGGGGGTGCAAACCTAGTCCGACTCTAACCTCAATGTGCCAGGTCATTCCAGAACGTTGACCGGGCCTAGACTAACCCAGCCCGAGTTTGATCGGGTCGATCCCAGAAAGGACTTCGAGCTGCCTGGTCCATGACACACGTCTATGCATGTAGACAACTGAGTTATTATGATACATTTTTGCGAATGATACATAATTCAAATAAAAGAAACCCTCTTTCATTTAGTGATACTACATTCTATTTTCTACCACTAATTAGAATACAAAATTTTCTTACATTCCCAAATTACAGTTTGACCATAGAAAACGTAGATCCAGAAGGCAATTAATTAGTGTCCATTGGGTCAAATCAATATATACCAATCAAGAACCTAAACAAAGGAGGAAGAAAGAGAGCCAAACCAAAAGTAGCCCCACAACCAAGCAATATTTAGGTGAAGGATCTAGTACTCCCTCCCATCTTCTTGGTTTTCTAAACAAAGTAAAGAGAGGGAAAAGTGGGGGACGGGGGCAGTTGGCAGGAGGTTGAATTAATCTTCAAACCGAAGGAAAGAAATAAAATTGCCGGACGATGGGCAATTTACGTTTTTTTTTATTTGTTATTTTTTATTATTTTTTATTTTAAAAATAATTAAACCGACTCTTTTTTATCTTTTTTATGTTATATATTTATTATACTGACCATTTTCATTTTTTTTAAATAAAAGATAAAAGTATAGCAAGATTGGTGTAATTATTTTTTTAATTTTTTAAATTATAATACCCATGAAAGATAGAAGGGTTAGTATATTTATTTTCCAGATGATTTTATCATTCACATGTATCGTTGACATGTGGGCCAGACCAAATACCTTAGCCTGCATACACTTCACCAGAATTACTTGTTGTCAATGAAGCAGTGGTGAAGAATCAAGAAAAGATTAAAAGTGGCAAGCGATTAAAGAGCAAACTATTACTAATATTCGAGATCAATTCGATTTTACAATTTTGGATCTAAGATCCCAATTCAATCCGAATTTATAATTTGTATTTATGAACTCAGCTTTGGATAAGTAAGACCTGATTTACAAGAACAAGACGGGTGAGAACAAGGTCATGTGTGGTTTGCGGTTTGCAGAATCAAGACATTCAAAAAAGAAGAAGAAAAAAGTCCATTCTCTGTATTTAGATGCCCAAAAAAAATAAAAAAAATAAAATGGTTGCCAAATAAAATAAATTAGGAAAAAAATTATTCTCTTTTCTATGTTTATTATAGAAAGACTAAAATATTCCTACCAAAAGATGTATTCTGAATATATTGTTGGATTTTTCATGCATGAATATCTTTTGATGAAAATAATAATGTTCAAGAAAAAATAATTTTCATTCTTTTCCGCAAACCAAACGAGACATAAGAATTTGCCCACGTCCTATATCTGATCCGATAAGCCCGTTATTGAAAAGCAAATAACATATTCAACATTAAATGTTAAGGACACTGTAACAATTACTAGAGATAATACACTTTTAGCAATTCTAGGATTGTCAAAATTATACCGATATATACATAGGATTACCAATATATTGACAATCTATATATAAAATCAAGATTGCAATGTTTTTTTGACATTCTTAAAAATATTACTCCAAAAAAGTTTGATATTCCTGAATATGCACAAGACTGTCAAAAATACATGTAATTTTTGTAGTGTCTTTAATATTTGTTTGTGAACCCACATGTCCTGGGAATTATACTACTATTATTTTTTTCTTTTCCAAATACAAATCTCTCTTCCCACTAATCACACCAATTAAGGGTAAGTTGATTGTAGTTAAGTCTTGAATCATTCATTCCTCCAACTGTGGCAAGGGGAGTATAAGTAGGCCGCTCCCCCAAGGCCAAACCCCCCGTTTCGTTCCGTTGCTAATTTCATCCATGGCAGTTCAAGCGCACTATCGATCCAACGTCCTCTTCTTCAACAACGACGACGACCAGGAGCAGGAGAACAACAACAACAACAACCACCTCCACCAGCACCAACACCAGCAGCCTCCTCTCTTCTTCTCCGCCGCCGCCGCCAATGGCGATGGCACGAAGAATAATAATAACAAGAAGAAGAAGAGAGGAAGAGAGGCTCCAGCTCAGAACGCGTTCTCGCTCCGACCGCTGCAGCCGTCGGCTCCGTCCATGATCAGCCTGTCCCAGCTTCACCACCAGCCGCCCCCGCTGGCGGTCTCCACCGGCCTCCGCCTGTCCCCGTTCGATAACCCCACCACCACCACCTCCTCCTCCTCCATCGGCAACCACGACCTCTTCGCTCAAATCAACCACCATCATACACAACAACTCAACCACTTCCTCCTCGCTCAAGTACATAAATCATTTTCCATATTCCTCTCCCTCTCTCCTATTCTCTCTTAAAGAATATTTCTTATTTATTTCTTTATTTGTAGGGAGAGCAGCTGCGGCAAACATTGGCGGAGAAGCGGCAGCAGCATCTCTGCGAGCTGCTAGCCGCCGCGGAGGATTCTGCTGCGAAAAGGCTGGCAGAGAAGCAGGCCGAGGTGGACCGGGCGGCCCGGCGGACCGCCGAGCTGGAAGAGCGGCTGGCCCGGCTGCGGACCGAGTCGATGGCGTGGCAGGCCAAGGCCGTGGCGGAGCAGTCCGCCGCCGCGTTGCTCCACGCCCAGCTCCAGTCGGCCGCCGCCGGGCCCGAGGTCTGCGGTGGCGGGGACCGGGCAGAGGACGCGGAGTCGGCCCACGTCGACCCGGAGCGGGCCGGGGTCTGCCGGTGCTGCCGAGTCGAGCCGGTGTCGGTGGTGCTGCTGCCGTGTCGGCATCTGTGTCTGTGCGCCGGGTGCAACGCGGTCACCGCAGGTGAGTGCTGTCCCGTGTGCCAAGGAGCCAGGACCGGCGGAGTGCAGGTCTTCTTCTCGTGATGTCCAACCGGTTCTCGGAAAAAAAAAAAGTAAATAAAATTTTGAAATTAAAAGAAGAAGAAGAAGAAATAATTATTTTGTATCTGCTTTTTTGGTGGTGAAAACCAAATATTCAATTCGTAATTCCCCATAGTTAATTTTTTTTTTTGTTCTTAATTCTGTTTGTATTTGTCTGTTTTGTTTATTCTCACGTTGTCTGCTGACATAGCACGACGGGTACTGGACACGGATACTGGAGCGGTGTTGTACCCGTGTCCGGAATGGGAGTGGGTACATTGGCGGGAAAGATGCACGTTTCTGGCACTTTCTTGGCAGAATGTGGAACGATTGATTGATTATGGGATCATAGACCATTAGAATTTCTAAAATTAGTTTCTCTACTTGTAGGAATTTTTTTACTGCGGTTGGCAGAGTTTTTACATAGAGATTGTACTCTAAAATATTTTTCAAGTTATTATTTTTTAATCCTATGTGGTGTTGTCTAATACGAAGATAAAAAATACTAAATAAAAATAAATATGATTTAGTTTGAAAGTGAGATTAAGATGAAAAATATGAAATGAAAATTTTTATGATTTAGTTTGAAGGTGGGACAATTATTAAGATGGAAAATTTATATAATAGTTTCTAATATAGAATTTTTTTCATAGAAATTCTCCATCCTACGTCAGCTATCTTTGAGAGCATTTTTTTTTTTTCCAAGGTTCGCAATATCGGTACCGGAAACAGTTTCAGACAATTCCTATGAGTATAGGAATCGACGGTGTTGACAATATCGTCGATTTCGGATCAGAGTATCTTTTTTTTTTTTGGTATCGGAAAGTAAATAATTATTAACATTTTTGAAAATATATTTTATAACTGCAGACATACTTTTAAGTATTTTCAGCGTTGTTTATAAACAGTATAAAATTGAATGAAATAATTGGCACTCTTGTAGATTGGTTTACATGAGATAGATATGTTTTCTTATGCTTTACCATGCTTTTACACCCTTACTGATTGGGCTTTAATTTTAAGTTCAATTTTTTGCGCCATATTGACCGAAAAAGAGATCTCAATGTCAGTATCGATCAGTATCGAATATCGATCAATAACGAATAGGGACATGTCAAATTGTACCGGATTAGTCGTACTAGATCGGTATCGACCGATACTACAAACTATGATTTTTTCCAAAAATAGATTATCCTAGAAATAGGGAAGATAAGAAATTCCCATTGAAGATGGCGTTACTCTGTAAAAGTGTGGACACTCCAAAAATACATAGCATGTCATTATGTCTTGTTGAGTCCATTTTCAAGTCAGTTTTTTTTTGGTGTTTTTTTTTTTTTTTTTTTTTTTTTTTTTTTTTTTTTTTTTTTTGTGTGTGTCCATTTCTTGAGGCCGCCAAGTTCGGAATCGTGGCCGTCCTGCGACCACCCAGCCATCCCATGTCCACGGAGGGGGGCTAAAATTTGGGACCTCCTCCAAGTGAGCCTCCCTCCCTAACCACTTGGGCTAGGGAGCTTGGACAAGTCTTTAAATACAAAGATTTGTTTAGTTGGAGTCTCAATGGGTTCTTGCATAGAAGTTGGATCGATGAAGGTTTTCATGGACAAGAAAGAGATTCTTTAGGTGGGCAAGGTCAAGACATGGAAGGAAGGAAGGAACCATTTTTCTTAAAAGGGTCTAACAACATGTCTTAAAAGATGTGAAGCGTGCGAGGTTACGTAGTTTGGAATTTTCGATAAGAAAATGATAGTCCTTGTTCACGCCATGGCCCATGGCTTGAGCATCTCGGTTATTGCACACCAGCGTCCGATATGTGCATGATAACCGTGTTGTCTAATGGAACTATGATATGGAGATCATATAATTTAAGATCCTCGCCTTTTTCGAACAGGTTCGTACTTGATATGAGATTCTTTTAGAGGATACTATTTTTTTTTTTTAATATATAAGTCTAATAATATATAGAATTCAATTGGTTCTTGTGGTCGGCGAAAAAAGATATAACTTTTTCCGCTAAGCGGACTTACAAATTTATTCTATTTCTTTTAGTCCGTGTAAGAATTTTTTTTATTTTTTGGTTATAGAATATCTAAACGTTATGTATTATAACAAGAGGCAAGTCAGTTAGTCAGACTAAACAAAAAAGTGGTTGAGAAAGTTAATTATATAAACTTAATCGGTACATGTCTTCAAAATGAGACGAGATATTTAAGGTGACTATGTGATGTATTTGATGAAGCGTTTGATGGTGTAAGATGTTTTTTTTTTCTTTTTCTTTTTATTATTATTATTATCATTATGAACTATCCTAAAAATTGATAGTTTTCTTTTTATTTATTTGTCTAAAACCTCAATTTTGTTTTATTTTTGGTTTCGAATATATCAAGTTTTATTAGTATTTTATTGTGACATATTATTTTGGATATTATTATTTTTTTAGTGTTTTATTTCTTGAATTTTGTTTAGATAATACTATTGTGTTATCAATCGTCGATGAAACGAATATAAAGTTTTGAGGGCACTAGTTTTAGAGTACGTCTCAGGTCTCAAAATCTAAAGTTCGACACTGTGTGAATCTGGTCTAGGTGCCTCTCAACTAGTAGGAATATCCGGAAAATGTAAATCACTTCGTGTCGGATATGTATCAGATACAATTCGTACATTTCAACATATACTAGGATACGATTGGAATGGATGTCGCGAGCATATCGTTGTATCCTTGTAGTGTCGGTTTTTTTGGTCCGTGCAATATAAGCCTCTGGAAACTATATGAACTTATAACCAGCTCAGCCAGGGCTGCCAGTGGCTGATATGTTAGTCGATACTGAAACTTCGTCTGAAATGTAAACCTCACAATCTAGTGATGAATGGTCATGACCGAGTATCAAAAAGAAGGAACTTTTTTTTAGGAATATTTAAAATTTCCAACTTCCCCCAAGGGATGGGTCATGACTAACTGCATTTCAACCAATGCATACCAAATTCCCCATCATTTGCCAACACCCAAGGCGATGGTAGGCACCGCAATATATATTATTATTATTATTAAGACAACCGTCCAGGACCCATATATGTCAGGAGAGTCCAAATTTTCTAAGCTATTATAAATAGTTTTGAAAAAAAAATTATATACATGCTGTTATTAATACTATTAGGCCTCGTTTGGTTCACGGATTTAAGGAACAAAGAAAGAAAAGTTTTTCCTTTTCTTTGTTTGGTAGCCACAAACTTGGAAATAAATTTCCTGACAAGGAGAAAAATTGGTGGGAATATGGTTCCACTCAAGACCCATAAGATTGATTTTTTTCTCCTCCTTTCCTAACATCTATTACAAAAGTTATGACAAAAGTAACCATGTGTCATTGCTTATTTTACCATTAATGTTACTTTTTAAATATTATTTTTATTTTAAAAGGTAAGGATATTATTGGAACATTGTTATATTTTGCTTTCCTTTCCTAGGTAGTTTCCTTGTTTTACCAAATAACGGAAAGAAAATGTGACATGAATCCTACTTTTCCATTCCCATGAAAAATACAAGGAAATTCATTTCCTTTCCGTGAACCAAACGAGGCCTACAGTAGCTTTGGAAAAAAATAAATGATATATGCATGTTGCTATTAATACTATTAAAGTACTTTTGAAAAAAAAATTATTATTAAGAATGTCATTATTTTCACTATATTCTTTAATTTCCTATCAACAAAATTTATCTCCGTATTAACATTATTGGCACTCTTAAATGCCGTCATGCACTTCTCCTTCTATGTATGCACACAATAATGTCAAATTTAATACAAGAATAAAATTAAAATTTGAATGATAGAAAATTAAATAGGAGTGCAGGATGACATTCTATGAGTGTTTATAACATCAAACATTATTAATACTATATGCATATTGCTACTATAGTAATTTGAAAAATCAAGGTGAAGCTACTCTATGTATGTTGTATTTTCCAAAGCTAGCTTAATAATCAACATGATGATCTTTGTTGTTTGATGTTCATTAATTATAGGTAGGTATATCCATTATTATTTTTCCATGTCATCAGTTTTTTTTTCTGTTGGATTGTACCTCATTTCTGGTTGAGCCCTCAAAAAAGCTGGTAATTTAGTCCAACATCGGATAGAAGGTGAGATCATGATGTGTAGACAGCTAAGATTGGTTCAGGTCTTACATGGAAATTCTCTTTTAAGATATATGGGCTCAATCCAATATCGCACCTCATGGGTTAACGATGCTTCGAGTAAAACGCATTTCCAACAAGTTGTATTAGAGCCCAAGGCTACAAGATTGGTTTGGACGATTAATTGGTTCGAGACAGATCATACTGAGCGTTCATGCGTATAATTGCATTATACATATGCTCTCTTCTCAAGCTGGAGTAGAAGCATCCTCTATAAGGTGGTCTGAAGGCAAATCAGACCTAAGGTTAGAGTCAACTACACGAATTGGCTTCAAAAGTGGGCCCGGCACGCCCAAGATGGACTATGGTGGTATGGATGAACATATCAGTTTGGTTATGTGATCGAACGGATCGAGATGACAATATGTTGGATCTCCTGGGTGCTCGGTTGGCGGAAACGACTAAAAGGTAGCTGGGTGCTAAGGTTGTTGACTGGCGAAAACGAACAAAGATATCAGGGATACTAAGGTTGTTCGGCTGGCGAAAACGAGCAAATGTAGCATGGGTTAAGGTTATTCGACTAGCGGAAATGAACTAAGGTAAAGATTGTTGGATTGTATATCGTTTTCGGTTGAGCCCTCAAAAAGGGTTGACAATGGAGTTGGTAATTTAGTCCCACATCGGGTAGGAGGTGGGATCATGAGGTGTAGATAATTAGGATTAGCTCATGCCTTACATGATAATTTATTTTAAGACATATGGACCCAACCTAATATCGCACCGGGCCAACTCCAGTTCGGGTCACACCGTGTTCCCAAAATTTTCCTCTTCTTTGTAGTTTATGGCAAATCAAAAGCATATAATACTAGATATGTGAATTGAGGGCACATTTTATATTCTTGTCCGAAGCCTTCAAACGTTTTGGACCGGTGTAGGATGTTAGAACTATCAACATGAAGTTGAGATCAAGCCAAATGTAATTCATCTTTTATCATTTCATGTGATTCAAGTAGTCCACATTCAATTTATTTCAAAGATAAGTACTAATTAGTTTATATTTGTTTTAGTTTCTATCTCCAGATCTCCTATAATTTATTTTAATCTTTTTATCCAATGTAACTTGTTTTTCTTTGTTATAATTCTCTTATATACAGCTGGCCTTAGAGCATAATAATATAGGCTTAATTGCAACTTAATACCCTCAACTGTTCTAGTTTCCAACTTGATGTCTTAAACCTTTTAGCTACAACTTGATACCTTGAAAAAAATTGGACAAAAATATCCATATTCAAAATATAGAACTACTTCTTCTCCACAGTCACCCCCTACGCACCCCAGCCTCCTCTGGCTACCCCCACCCCCTCCAACCACCTGCCCACCTCCCCCATATTGGCTGCTACACCACCGCCCGCCCCTACTCTCTACGGTGCTGATGCCACTGCTGCCGCCGGCTGCGCCCGCCCTCGAAGAGAGGGGGCTGGAAAGTGGGGCAACCTGGGAGGGGGGGCAGCTAGGGAGTGGGGTGCGGGTGGGGGTGTGTAGTGTCCCGTCCCGCTCAGTCAATCAGAGGAATCGGAATGTCGACGGCGTTCGGACTTAGCCTTGCAACGGTTGCTCGAAGACATCGCTCGGTCAAGGCGACCGCTCGCTCAGGTGGGGTAGTTTCGGTAAACTTGCCTCATCTTAGCCTTCACATAATAAATTGCATATTTTCAACTTGCACAAGTAGGCTTGATAATAAAAGAGACGAATCCACATAGATAAGGGAATAATCCTGACGGATCGAATTGAGTTAGAATATGGAAAGGTCCAACGGTCGGCTTAGAGTTGGTGCACGGCGTGGTTTGAAAATGACACTCGATCCTTCGTCCCGTGGCTTGGAAGAAAAAAAGTTGGTTGAGTAGATGAAGTTATGAACGTAGCCTAAGTCATAGGCGTCGCCCGCATAAGTGCTTCATAAAGCATGCACGGTCTATCGTCCAAGGCTTGGCATAGCGTTGGCTTGCCCCATGAGTTAAGTTGCGTTGCATGGCTTATGACATAAGTCTAGGCACCCAAATGACTTGGTCGTTCAGAAGTCGAACGCATGCGCGATACATTTTTGCAACGTGAGGCTTGACGCAGCCTTTGCTCGTCGAGTCATTGTGCATTTAAGTCAGGCAAGTTATGTTAGGCTATCGGAGTATTAGCAAGCACGGTCCTACGAGTTCTACGGCTAGGTATAACCACATAGTCCTACAGTCTCAAGGCCCGTCATATAAAGTATAACTTGGACGATAGCGTCGCGTAGAACATAAGTCGGTTTAAGGCACGATACACGGACTTAGTGTTTAAGGCATGAGCCACGGTTGATTTAGTGAGTTTTGGAGAAAGGACTATCAAATAGGCATTCATGAGTTTAATGAAATGATATGGTAACATGGAAAGACTTGCGACTATAGGTCGTCGAGGCGGTCTCAGAAGAAAGAAGTATTAAACTTGGCCATGAAAGAAATGGTGACATTAGAGGTAGCATGACTGTGTGAGACGTCAGTTTGAGTCGAGTCTTGCATGGTCATGGATAACTTGTCGACAAGGTGGGTCGTTTCCCTGCACGGCAACCCGGCGTCCACGGGACCATTGCGGCCGCGATTGGAAACGAGTAATTAGCTGTGCTGGGCACGGGTTAGGCGGGGACTTGCAGCGGGGCTAGCTACTCGCGCTGAAAGGGCACCCGTCTAACAAAAGCTAGAGGAGTCCACGATGGCTCTGGAAGTCAGTGACCAAATCATATAGATGAATCGGCATGGCGACAATCCGCGTGTGTACCTTTGGATTGTTTTGAGTTGAATGTGTGTACAGTTAGAATACAAATATTTGGACCTAAGAATGGATACAACATAGGGGACTTGCTTTGGCACGAGATGTGGCATCGAGTCTCAAGTGTTGATATGTGAGTTGTATAAGTTGGGTTTGAGTTGTTCGAGTTTAAGTCAGGAATCGCCGCAAGGCAAGTCAGTCGAGTGACACTTAGCCCAGAAGTCTTAATTGGGTCAGTTGCTGATCAAAGTAGCATGGGCCGCGAGGCGACGATGTGGTTTAGTCTTACTGAAATGTGAGGCACGGCCTCAATATGGGTTTTGTAGCACGGTCACATGGAAAAGGAGTCTATCGTGTAGTTGCGTCTCTGATTTTTGGCCGAAAGGCAAGCACGACTTGATAGGTTAACGTTGTTGAGTTGACGTTGTTGTTACAAGCATGTGATGGTCTAGAGACACAAAATAGGCCAAGGTGTCGATCCTAAAACTGATCCTAAGGCAAGAGTAGAAAGACAATCATAAATGAGACTATGTTGCACAAAAGTAAATCAAACGTTTTGGTTTTGTATGGGTGGGCGAGGAGCTCATTCCACCAGTACAGTTGAGTACTGACATCCACATAGTTTTCATGTGCAGGCACAGGTAGAAGCTCGTGGCGCGGAGCTCGCTTGGATGCGTCGAGGCACGGAGTTCCTTGGCGATTCGAAGCGTGCGGCCACATGGATTCAAAACTTATACGGGACATAATATATGGACGTCGCCTTCCGAAGCTTCCGCTGGCTCAAGCGTTGTATCGAGAGATGAGAGAGAGCAGAGTGAACTTGTAATGTGAGAGAAGTGAGCTCGAGAGACTTATAATCTTGACCTTGCCCCCTTTGTAATCTTTGTTTCAATATCAATAAAGAGCTTCTTTGAATAACTTGTGTTTTGCTTTAAAATTTTCGCTGCTATTATTTAATGTCTCTGCATGGGACTTCTATGCGACGACCCCGTCGCAGTCGCTGAAATCGGCTGTTATGGAACCCGCCTTGCACGAGCGCAATCTAGGCTCGTGCGGCATCATGCCTTAGCGAGGACGATCGCTCCTACGGGAGCGGGGCATGACATAAATGGTATCAGAGCACGGCTTTACGTCCTTGGACTATCGATTGAATTCTTTAACTCCGTTGTTTTTGCAAACTCTGAATGTTGCTTCCGCGAGTTGTTATCGTTGGTGCACTCTCTCTCAAATGTCCCACGGAATGTCCATACAATAAGTCTAAATAATTTGCATAACATAGGAGAACAGTTTTTGACAACAAAACAAAAAGATGGTTCACGTGAGCACAGTTGGCTGAGTCGGGCTGGACATATACACCAAAGTTCCATCGACCTTAAAAAAGTCGAGTATAGGAATTAAATAGTATTGAGCAAGAATGAGTTGGACTCAATTGAGTAAATGAGATGACTATCGATAGGGGTACTATCGAGCGACGATAACGTCGGTACGATATAGATGAGCGTGCTTGGAAATTAAGGAATGGTTCGAACGAGAAATTTGAAAAAATAAATTTTGATTCGAATGATAATTGAGGATTTGATAAATGACTTCATCCCTGAGTGGTGTATGCGATAGCCTCAGGGATGTCGATCGATCGATTGAGGATGCAGGGTGTCGGTGAGTCAATCAGCAAGCATCGCGTTATGTAAAGCTTTAGATTGAGTGTCGTTGAGCAGAATGTAGTCTTGAAGATTTTGACGAGTCGAATCAGACAACCTAGAATTTACACGCACAAAATGTGCACGGGATTGAGGATTGCGCAAGTATGAAATGCGAAGATGATTGAGTAGGTGAAATCAAATCGAGGAAAAGTTTAAGGTGTAGTGAATGGATGACTTGGTAAAGGGAATCGATAGGTGAAATCGTATAGAAAAAGTTAGCACGATGGGAAGATAGCGTGCATGAAGAAGTTGAATTTTGAAGTTATGCAATGACTCTGAGGATTGGAATGGATGTCGTTCGATAATTGAGTTAGCAAGGAATGATGCGAATTGAGGAAATACATCAGTCAATGACTTAAGATAAATAGATGAACAATACGTGAAATTGGTTTGAGAAAAATTGATGTGGTGAATGATTCGAGGGATAATGATCGAACTTGAATTAAATGTCGAGGAGATTATCCAGTCGAACGATGGCATCATTCGTACGACTCGAAATTAGTTGCAAAGGAAGATCGTCAGGTTACGCATATCGTCGATGGTATTGAGGCGTATCAAAGATCGATATACGATAACTCGGGGGTACTCTGACTCAGCGAATGACGATCGTGCAAGTGTTATTGTTCAGTTGGATGCCATACTTAGGATTTTGATTGAGATGAATGTTGGATGAAAATGATTGTGTCTTGAGGGTTACGCGGATAACCACAACGTCGACATTCTTGTATTGCGCAAGTGCAACTCCAGCCTCGTACATGCGTTGTGTCGGATTTGGGGCGATTGTTCCGTGTGAGCACTGACATGGTGATTCATGTTACGGGAATGATCGAACTCGGAAAATCAGGATGCGACAACTTTGATTGTCTCGACTTTGTCGGTTTGATGCGAAGGAAAATTTGAGGATGTTAGGACTTGCGATTGATGAGTGAAATAAACTTGAAGATTGAGTAGGTCCAATCCGCACATCGAGAATGAATTAGTCTAGACTCGAACAAGAGTTACGTTCCGATGAGGATGATTATCCCGCGGGAGCATGCATGGTGATTCATGTCCACCGTGGATAATCTGACTCGCGTGAGATCGGGGCACAACGTATTATTAAGTCAGACGACCTTGTGATCGATTTCGTGAATTGGCATAAATGACTTAGGGAGTATGGAACGTGAATTATGGTTTAGCGATGAATTGTGTCGTAGCGTGCTTGACTTGGAAGGATTGATAGGCATACTATGTCGAACGTGTTCGAAGAAATAGACTATGCGAAATGGCTTGATGAACGAAGTGATATTTATATGTCAAGGAATTGGTTGAAACGTGAGTTATCGTAGGATGGCTTTGCTGAATGACTCAGACCCCGTGCGTCGAACATTGGAATGTGTATAGGGAATCGATGCTCAATGTTTAGAAATCGGACTGATGCGAGCTTGGATAGAAAACCCCGTACCATCAATTTGGTTTGGCCTTAGGATGGGGTCAGTGTTGATATTGTTGTTGTTTGGGAACTATGATTCCAATACTGACGGATAGACTATAGCCTAAAAGACATAGCCTAGCGGTTAGACAGACGTTCCGATGCGAAGCGATAGGAATTGTGGAGGCACCATGAGGCTCGGTTGACATGTACTTATATCAGGGATGCCCAAATATGTGCACGATCCGACTCGAGTGGTGATGGGGGATTCTCTATCACGAGGCTTGGTTGAAATACATGTATTTCGGGGACGCCTGGAATGTGTGCACGATCCAAACGAAGTGATACGTTAAATTTAAGTGAGATTTGAGGAATGGGAAAGTGTCGAGGATTTTGAGATCGGGAGTTTTGAAGAAAAGATTTTGGGTAGCACGAACATGGCTCGAATTTGAGAAACGTATAGGAGTAAGTGTGTGCGAAAGTCCTTGAATGTTGAGTAAAGTGATAAGTCGATAAGTGTACTTAGTTAGTTTCGAGGACAAAACTTTTTCTGAGTGGTGTATGATGTAGTGTCCCGTCCCGCTCAGTCAATCAGAGGAATCGGAACGCCGACGGCGTTCGAACTTAGCCTTGCAACGGCTGCTCGAAGACATCGCTCGGTCAAGGCGACCGCTCGCTCAGGTGGGATAGTTTCGGTAAACTTGCCTCATCTTAGCCTTCACATAATAAATCGCATATTTTTAACTTGCACAAGTAGGCTTGATAATAAAAAAGACGAATCCACATAGATAAGGGAATAATCCCGATGGGTTGAATTGAGTTAGAATATGGAAAGGTCCAACGGTCGGATTATAGTTGGTGCACGGCGTGCTTTGAAAATGACACTCGATTCTTCATCCGTGGCTTGGGAGAAGAAAAGTTGGTTGAGTAGACGAAGTTATGAACGTAGCCTAAGTCATAGGCGTCGCCTGCATAAGTGCTTCATAAAGCATGCACGGTCTATCGTCCAAGGCTTGGCATAGCCTTGGCTTGTCCCATGAGTTAAGTTGCGTTGCATGGTTTATGACATAAGTCTAGGCACCCAAATGACTTGGTCGTTCAGAAGTCGAACGCATGCGCGGCACGTTTCCGCAATGCGAGGCTTGATGCAGCATTTGCTCGTCGAGTCGTTGTGCATTTAAGTCAGACAAGTTATGTTAGGCTATCGGAGTATTAACAAGCACGGTCCTACGAGTTCTACGGCTGGGTATAACCACATAGTCTTACAGTCTCAAGGTTAGTCATATAAAGTATGACTTGGGCGATAGCGTCGTGTAGAACGTAAGTCGGTTTAAGGCACGATGCACGGACTTAGTGTTTAAGGCATGAGCCACGGTTGATTTAGTGAGTTTTGGAGAAAGGACTATCAAATAGGCATTCATGAGTTTAATGAAATGTTATGGTAACATAGAAAGAATGCTCGCGACCATAGGTCGTCGAGGCGGTCTCAGAAGAAAGAAGTATGCTCACGGCTATAGGTCGTCGAGGCGGTCTCAGAAGAAAGAAGTATTGAACTTGGCCCTGAAAGAAATGGTGACACTAGAGGTAGCATGACTGTGTGAGACGTCAGTTTGAGTCGAGTCTTGCATGGTCATGGACAACTTGTCGACAAGGTGGGTCATTTCCCTGCACGGCAACCCGACGGCTACGGGACCGTTGCGGCCGCGATTGGAAACGAGTAATTAGCTGTGCTGGACACGGTTTAGGCGGGGACTTGCAGCGGGGCTAGCTACTCGCGCTGAAAGGGCACCCGTCTAACAAAAGCTAGAGGAGTCCACGATAGCTCTGGGAGTTAGTGACCAAATCATATAGATGAGTCGGCATGGCGACAATCCGTATGTGTGCCTTTGGATTGTGTTGAGTTGAATGTGTGTACAGTTAGAACACAAATATTTGGGCCTAAGAATGGCTACAACATAGGCGACGTGCTTTGGCACGAGATGTGGCGTCGAGTCCTAAGTGTTGATAAGTGAGTTGTATAAGTTGGATTTGAGTTGTTTGAGTTTAAGTCAGGAATCGCCGCAAGGCAAGTCGGTCGAGTGACACTTAGCCCAGAAGTCTTGATTGGGTCAGTTGGTGATCAAAGTAGCATGGGTCGCGAGGCGGCGATATGGTTTAGTCTTACTAAAATGCGAGGCATGGCCTCAATATGGATTTTGTAGCACAGTCACATGGAAAAGGAGTATATCGTGTAGTTGCATCTCTAAGTTTTGGCCGAAAGGCAAGTACGACTTGATAGGTTAACGTTGTTGAGTCGACATTGTTGTTGCAAGCACAGGATGGTCTAGAGACACAAAATAGGCCAAGGTGTCGATCCTAAAACTGATCCTAAGGAAAGAGTAGAAAGACAATCATAAAGGGGACTATGTTGCACAAAAGTAAATCAAACGTGTTAGTTTTGTATGGGTGGGCGAGGAGCTCATTCTACCAGTACAGTTGAGTACTGACACCCACATAGTTTTCATATGCAGGCACAGGTAGAAGCTCGTGGCGCGGAGCTCGCTTGGATGCGTCGAGGCACGAAGTTCCTTGGCGATTCGAAGCGTACGATCGCATGGATTCAAGACTTATACGGGACATAATGTATGGACGTCGCCTTCCGAAGCTTCCGCTGGCTCAAGCGTTGTATCGAGAGATGAGATAGAGCAGAGTGAACTTGTAATGTGAGAGAAGTGAGCTCGAGAGACTTATAATCTTGGCCTTGTGCCCTTTGTAATCTTTGTTTCAAAATCAATAAAGAGCTTCTTTGAATAACTTGTGTTTTGCTTTAAAATTTTTGCTGCTATTATTCAATGTCTCTGCATGGGACTTCTGTGCGACGACCCCGTCGCAGCCGCTGAAATCGGATGTTATGGAACCTGCCTTGCACGAGCGCAATCTAGGCGCGTGCGGCATCACGCCTTAGCAAGGACGATCGCTCCCACGGGAGCGGGGCGTGACAGGGTGGCCGAAGGTGGGGGCAGGGGTAGTTTGGACTTTTTTTAGGGTATAAAATTGAAAATATTTTATAGTTCATGGTATCAAGTTGTTGAGTAAAAAAGTTTAAGGTATAAAGTTAAAAAACAGAAACAATTGAGGGTATCAAGTTGCAAGTAAGCCAACAATATATCGAATATTATTTCACGATGTAGTCTTATTTTGTCATGGTATCAGAACTAGGGTGCTCCTAATCCTAGCCCCAAACATTATCTTTTCTTTCCACATCAACTTTTGTAACTTCGACCAAGAGAGAGAAATTTCATTGTCATCGACTCCATTGTGCTCCTTCAATAGTTTAGGATCGACTTCGATAAGTTCATCTGACTCATCATCAACATCGAGACGATTTCCATACTGTTCAAATTGCTACTGTTCAAATTGCTCCCTCGATGTCCACTTCATAGTTGGTACATCGATCCAACTCTAAGGCCTCGTTTGGTTCACGGAAAGGAAATGAATTCCCTTTTATTTTCCATGGGAATGGAAAAGTAGGATTCCTGTCACATTTCCTTTCCGTTGTTTGGTAAAACAAGGAAAGGATAGCAAAATATAACATTGTTCCAATAATATCCTTACCTTTTAAAATAAAAATAATATTATAAAAATAACATTAATGGTAAAATAAGTAATGACACATGGTTACTTTTGTCATAACTTTTGTAATAAATGTTGGTAAAGGAGGAGGGAAAATCAATCCCATGCATTTTGAATGGAACCATATTTTCACCATTTCCCCCTTTGTCAGGAAATTGATTCTCAAGTTTGTGGCTACCAAACAAAGGAAAGGAACAACTTTCCTTTCTTGGTTCCTTAAATCTGTTAACCAAACGAGGCCTAATTCCAGTACACCATTGAATTCTTCAATGACATAGTCATCATCATGATATTGTTGCTTGTAAATCATTGCTCACCAGCAGATCTTTACGAGACCACGATTGTAGCATTTTCGACATATCCAATTTTTGTCCTATCCAGAGCCTCCTCCTTCAATAATGATTGTCAACCCTTTCTTTCAGTCCAGTATCTTTGTCTCTATATCCAATTGACTTCATCTTCTCTTCTTGTACGAGACCAGATCCATCATGATGTCACATCCCCTAAGCTAAATACCTTTATCTAGAGATTAGTTTATCATATAAGCTTCTCAAGTTCTTGACCAGTCATCAGCATCGTCTTGTTGAGATCTGATGTTCGATGATTTCTCTGACAACCTTATCTTCTCGGTTTGAAACTAGAGCATCCAAAAATCAGTTCAAGTTTTTATTCACTTGATCCAATCTTATTCCTCATCCATGATCACTCCAACTATTTGACAATTGGCCTTAGTAATAGTCGTACGTTTATTGGTTTCTCCTTGTAGAAGCATAAAAATTTTAGCAATAAAGGCTTATGCGCCCAAGACAATGAGGACATATGCGCCCAAGTGAAGCTCCTATGTGCCCAAAGTCATCCTTTGAAGCTCCTACGCGCCCATCACCCTGTGAAGCTCTATGCGCCCATCACCCTGTGAAGCTCTATGTGCCCAAGATAAGCTCCCCTAGAAAGAGGGCGCATAGCCCTGTTCCAGGCTATGCGCCCAAGACAGAATAGCCCCTGACTTGGTCTAAAGCCATGATCAAAACGTGCACCGAAGCGTACGACCACGTCAGTCTCCACGAGCAGTCGTGCACCGAAGTATGTAGCCACGTCAACACCACGATCAACCCACGATCTCGCAGCCTGCATGCGCCTTCATCCTATGCGCCCAAGGCAGGACTATGCGCCCACATGAAAACTAGTGTGTTTTCCTCATGTGGGCGCATAACATCATTCCAGATCAAGAACGACTATAAAAAGGGGTCTTATCCCTCTTCAAAACACAGAACGGAGAGCATTTTCAAGAGCCAAATTGCTGCACTTCTTGCCAGTGAGCCGAGAGTTAGCAATTTTCTTAGGTTTTCTTCCACTTTTGTAATCAGAGTGTCAACGGAGTAAAGAAGCAACGGTCGCTCGATCTCCATCGTTCCATTCCCCAGAATTCTTTTTGTACTCGGGGATCCTCAGCGCAGGATCTCTCAGGCGTACTCGATTTGTGGTGTCTTGCGCCAATAAAGAAAAGACAGCATTTCTTGTTCTTGTTGTGTGTGTCCACAAAAATGGTGACTCTGCTGGGGACTACCTTTTCCTCTGACGAGAAGGTGGTGACGGAATCCCATACCGACAAAGTGGGGAGTACTCAGAAGATGTTGATCATAAAGTTCGATCAGCAGGCGTTCGAAGAGATGCTCTCGAGGGATGGCTCTACTTCCTCAAAATCAGCGAAGCCGAACAAGTCTCGCAAGACTTAGCTTCCGAAGGCTCGCTGTGCATATCCTGCTAGTATCATAGCAGATATACAACTGGAGGACTCTGTCACATGGGCGTATGACTCTGCCATAGAAGCTCCCCAAATAGAGAAGGCTCACACCGTTCCGGGCTCTCCTAGCCCAGTGACTTCTTTCCTGCACAACCAACAACAGAGTGTTCGACGCTCGAGACTTGGCAAAGGAAAGCACTACAATGCCAAGAATCAGAGTGTTCGACACTCTCGACAAACCCAACGAGGATCACAAACGAAGGAGGCGAAGCTGGAAGAAAATAGTGCTGCTCCACCGAGCATGCGCCCAAAGCCATGCGCCCAAGGGGATGTTTGGACGCATAACTCCAATCAGAAGGCCTCTGTCTTCAACAGATTGGGCATCCAGGGTCATGCGCCCAAGGCTATGCGCCCAGGCTCACTTGATCCATACTATGCGCCCACATCAAGGAGGCTCAGACATGCTGCCAAGAAGCATGCGCCCAAGGCCAGTCTCCAAGGCCTATGCGCCCACAGCAAAAAGACAGGCCCCAACGCGTACAGCACGGGACTGTCTTTAAGGACATCAGAGAACTTAGGTGTGGGGGTTGCCCCTGCATGTGAACTAAGTCTGGATGCACCAACTCTCCTTACGAACCCGCATGTAAAGCTCGGCAATGCATGCAACATGGGTTGTAAGGCAAAACTCCCTTCCGCTGACTTGTACGATATGATAAATCATAAGCGTAAAGCGAGGGAAGACAACAATTCATAGTGCATAACCGTGCACCAGTATTGTCATCAACTGTTGCTTCTCCAAAGCAACGAGAGTGCCTCAGAGACAATCCGTGTTCCGACGGCTGCATTTCTCTGACGACGAAAACCGCTGTGTGTCTCATCCAACATGGCTTCATGGGGTCTCCCTTATGGAAGCCCCAATCAAAGATGGTGGACCACGAACCCAACTTTCTCTCTCAGTTCCACAAGAATAAGGAGAAGAAGTATACCAATAGATGGCCAGCAGGCTGTCACATCTGAAGGAGTCTATATGGGTACTCGGTCAAAGGCGAGATTTCGTATGGACGACGAAGACTCCCAAGCTGGGGGTAGTATTCCCTCAGAGTCTGAAGCGGATGACCTTCACACTGGGGGTAGCCTCCCAGAGGACAATGATCTCTCCGAGTCTGACGGCGACTATCTACCTCCCCTACCTGAAGATGAGGGACTCATCAAATAGGAGACAGACAGTATTAGCACCAGTTGTACTATTTTCTCTATTCATCCTCGTATGTTATCTACATACATGGCAGACGGAGAAAGACCTGAAGAAGCCAGTGATCAGACCAACAAACGGCTAGAGGGTCTTGAAACAGCATTCGCCAAGATCACTGATATGCTAACCAGTATCATGGCGGTCCAAACTGCTGGGGCTATTCCTCCACCTCAACAAAATGTCTCGGCTCATGCTAGTCCAGCTCATAGCAACAACCCTCCTTCACTACAAAAGGAGTATCATTCCGTTGTGCCTCCCCCAAATCTTGCAAATGCTGGAGGTGGTCCTTCACCAACGACGTCTGACAACCGTTCAGCAGCCATTTCCCAATACCTGCTTAATCAACAAGATGCAATTGATTCCCTGGTCGCCCGTCTTGACACCATCTCACACAAAGACGAGCTTCAGAAGATGGAGATATCTCAAACTTATCCTCCTGAATGGGAGAATGCTACTTGCCCTCCTAACTACAAACTGCTGTCGCTAAATTCATTTGACGGGTTGACTTCTCCTTGTCAACACATGACATACTTCAACACGCAGACTCTACACTTACCCAGGGTCGATCCGTTCTTGTCAAATCTGTTTATTAGCACCTTGCAGGGGATAGCTTTCGAATGGTTCTGCAGTCTGCCTGACGGCTGTATCAATTTTTTTAAAAGCTTGGAGAGGTTGTTCCTCAACAGGTTTTACGAAAGTGGCATGCATGTTAGCATGTCCACCCTCATCAAGACCAAGCAAAGGAGGACTGAGTCTGTCATCGCCTTCATCGAACGCTTCAGGCGGCTAGCACTGAAGATGCCCTTCGGCATACCAGACTCAGAACTTATGGACACTTGTCGGCATAACTTCATTCCTACGGTAAAGTTTTATCTGGGCATACATAAGTATGATATATGGCCCACTTTTATTAGGGCTGCTGATGCTACTGAAAATGACGTTCCTAATTTGGAACTACTGGGGTTGAAAACACCCAAATCTGAAGACAAGGGCAAGCACCCTCAAATTATCCCTGTCCGTGGGGGTAAAGGGAAATAAGTCCTGAAGGTCGACACTTCCAAAGGAGCTTCCAATTCTCAAGACGCCTCCGACAAGCCTAAGCAGATCTTCTCCTTTGACGAAGACGATATCATTACCATTTTTAACACATTGACAAAGGGTAATAAACTGACATTGCCTCCACTATGACGTCCTGCAGAGGCGAACCAACTCAAAGATCCCAAGTACTGTCTCTATCATCAGTACGTGCACCATTCTACCAAGGACTTCATCGTCCTGAAGAAGAAGATACAACAGCTTATCGACAGCCAAGTGATCAACCTCGAAGCTGAAGACAAGGTCGTATCTTCTAATATGATCTCTCTTCAGTTTGGTGACTTTTCTCCCACAGAAGTCCCAGACGGCGTGATCCCGATCCCCAAGGTAATAATAGAAGTCGTCAACCTACCGCCAGCTCGCAACTCAACCCTGGTGTCACTCTCGACTGAACGTGGTGAGATCATGTGGGTCCATTCGGACCTTGTGTAAGAGATGACACAGGTGGTGGTATCTTCCAAAGCAAAAAGGGGCAAGAAATACAAGTCATACCATATGGTGTCTTCTCCCATCTACGAGGTTCTATCTGGCGAGACGCGATCGAAGAAGACTTATCTTCGGACATATGATCCCGCACAAGAAGAAGCAGTACCTTCTCAAGCTCTTGCTACCCCTACAAGCTCATAAGCCGGCCCGTCTAAGCCTTCAAATACCGACAAAGCCAAGCAGAAGGAGACGTGATTTGATAAGTCTCTGAAGATGCCAGCTCCCGAAGACATGGACCGGCCCTACAACTTTGACATACTGGCACAGCTGGCCAATACACCTGCCAGGTTGTCTCTGTTTGATCTATTGCGGCTTTCCAAAGAAATACGGAAGGCCTTAAGTGAGGCATTACTACATGCCGACTCTTATCTTGCTGAAGTCAAAGCCCCCACTGAAGACCCTGTCTCTTGTCCCCACTGCCATAGTACTATGGAAGTGGTGCCCAACATCACCTTTTCATAGGAGGACATACTACTCAAAAATAATCGTCGTGATAGACCCCTGTACTATACAGGGTATATCGGGACGATCAAGGTGGACCGCATGCACATCCATCCAGGATCCTCCCTCAGCATCATTCCTAGAAGTTTACTTCAAATTCTGGGAATCCCTCTGCACAAGCTATTTACAACCAATACAACTATCATGGCTTTCAATGCTGGTAGAAGCCACCCGCTGGGCAAGATCCGTCTCAAGTGCCAGATCGGTGATCTCTGAACGGAGGTTTCCTGCTATGTGATCGATACAAATGTATCCTACAACGTCTTGTTGGGACATCCATGGATACACGAGAATATGATCGTTCCTTCCACACTTCACCAGTGCTTCAAGTACGTCAACAGCGACGATATCATGAAGACGGAGTTTGTCGATGTCGATCCTTTTAAAGGCATCGAAGCCTACTATAGAGATTCGGTACTTTACCAATCTTAGCCCTCCAAGGATGACGACAATGAAGCTGACAATGAAGCTGAAGCAAGTTTATCCTCCAATGATGGTCCCCTGATTATCCGAGTCAAAGGACGTACTACTCCAAAAAGTACTCCGAAGCCTCTCACAATCTGGGTGAAAAAGAAGAGCCCTGACAAGGTCAAACTATTGACCATCACTCTCCGCAAGAACCCTGACAAGGTTAAACCTCATGAGGAACCTGCTGAAGTTCGTCCTCCCAATCCTCAAGAATTATCCTACGTGGTGAACTTGGCCAAGACTGTGGCTCCTCTTCCAGATGATGATCCTCTCAATGAGTATATCAATACTCATAATAATGTACCTTCAGCGGATGATGTTATCCGTGAAGAAGAACTTATGTATTTTCTTAGTAAAGGTTTATCTTTGAATTACTCAGATGTCTATCAATCTGTAAACTACTACATAGATACGATATACGCTTTAGAGTACGGCATAGGACCACACTTCTGCATGTCGGTCATGACGCCTTACCTGCGGAAAAAAGTTTACCCAGAAGATATCCACTACTTCATCGTTCCAGCCAGAAAGAAGGATGAAGAACTAATCATCTTCAGTCGAATAATTGGCGAAAGAAAGTTCATTTTGGACTCTACTTCTCCTAAGCACAACACAGAAGCTGACTATGACTCTGGAAAAATATAATTTTTTGGTATAGTTGGCAGGCCAAGAATATCATCCAGAACATGGGATATGACATCAAAATCGACCAGAGGCTAAATTACGGCCGGGGATGACTGTTGCCAATATGACACTTTGCTCCTCCCGGTAAACCCGAGAACTACTATCAACGAAATGATGTTGGTTTGTGTTATGGTACTCCTCCAACAACTCCCGAAAGATCAGATGATAAAGCAGATCGCTGTTCTCATTCTTCTAATTCCTTCCTCTGGGACTCAGACTCCAGCATTGACGACATGTTCAAAGCAACTCTGTCCGTCAATATGGTTTTTGTTGACCAAATTGCGGACGATGTCCAATCAATCGAGCTTGAACAATGGGCTCAAAAGATGGATACTAGGTGGGAGCTGCGCTTCGAACAACATGAACCACCTACCGAAGACGAAGTCATCCAAGTCAATTTAGGAGATGAATCATCTTTTAAACCAATCTTTATCCACAAAAGTCTATCTGACGATGAACGCCAATCTCTTATACAGCTTATAAGAGAATACATCGACGTCTTTACATGGAACTATGAAGACATGCCAGGCCTGGACCCTAAAGTCGCCATACATCGCCTGGATATTTCGTCTAAAGCTAAGCCAGTAAAGCAGCAACAATGATGATTCTGACCAGATGTCATGGAGGCCATCGAGAATAAAGTCAAGAAGCTCATTGCCAGTGGATTCATTCGCGAAGAACAACACCCTGACTGGGTTGCCAACATCGTTCTAGTCATAAAAAAGAATAATAAAGTTCAAGTCTGTATCGATTACCGTGATTTGAACTCTGCATGCCCGAAAGATGAGTTTCTTCTACCGATCACTGACGTAATGATCGATAATACTTGCGGCTTCGAGCGGATGTCCTTCATAGATGGGTTCTCAGGCTACAACCAGATCAAGATATTCCCCGACGACGAGAAGCACACATATTTTCGAACACCGTTGGAGGTATACTGCTATACGGTGATACCCTTTAGATTGAAGAATGCAGGGACGACATACCAGCGAGCCATGAACATAATTTTTCGTAATCATTTGCACAAAACTGTGGAGTGCTATGTAGATGATAACACAGTTAAAAGTCGTCTCAAGGACAACTACCTCCAAGACTTGAGAACGGTGTTTGAACTAATGCGTGTACACCAACTCAAGATGAATCCAACCAATTCTTTTCTGGGAGTCTCCAGCGGCAAGTTCTTTGGTTTCGTCATCACTTCAAAGGGTATACATCTTGACCCGAAGAAAGTGAAGGCTATCCTCGATATGCATCCTCCAAAAAACCTCAAAGAGCTACGCGGACTACAAGGAAGGCTAGCCTACATCAGACGATTCATTTCGAACCTTTCTGGAAGATGTCAACCATTCACTCATCTTATGAAGAAAGGCATATCTTTCGTCTGGACTGAACAATATCAACGCACATTCGACGACATCAAGAAGTATCTTACAAGCCCCCCAGTATTGGTAGCTCCAATAATGGGGAATCCCTTCTTACTATATGTCCACGCTATGGACCATTCTCTTGGTGCCCTATTAGCTCAGAAGAATGAAGATGACCATGAACAGGTAATCTACTACCTCAGCCACACAATGGTGGATGTCGAACACAGATACATACTAATGGAGAAGGAATGCCTTGTACTGGTATTTGCCATCCAGAAGACACGCCACTATGTGTCTGGGCAGACTATCCACATCATATCTAAAGTCAATCCTCTCAGAATACTCATGACTAAACCGGGTTCTCTTAATTCCCGTTTAGCTATATATGCAATGCTGTTGGCTCCATACGATATGTTCTTCGTTCCTCAGCAGGTAGTAAAATGCTAAGCATTAGCTGATTTCCTAGCAGCTCATTCGGTGCCAGAATCTTCTAAACTCTACGACGAAATCCCTGATGAAGTAGTGGAGTCTAACATCGCAACTGAAGAAATCCCTATTTGGCGAATGTTCTTTGACGGTGCATCAAGAACATGACCTAAAGGAAATATCGTGGCCGGAGTTGGCGTCGTGCTCGTGTCACCTGATCATCTAGTTATTCATCGTGCATATTCTCTCATGGAACCATGCACCAACAACGTGGCCGAATATAATGCCCTATTAATCGATCTGCAACTGGCAAAACAACTGGAAGTTGACTATCTAGAAGCCTACGGTGATTCCAAGCTAATAGTTAGTCAGGTCCGAGGGGTTATGAAGTTCGTCACGAAGATCTCATCCCCTATCACAGAGCAACAATCGAGTTGGCATCCACTTTCGCTGGATTCTTCATTGAGCACGTGCCTCGACTACAGAATATAGAAGCAGATGCTCTAGCCGGTCTCACTGCTTCCTTGACCGTCCCTACCAATACTCAGCAGTCGATCACAGTATCAGGTCGAGAACTATTCTGTATAAAAAATACCTTGCATATTCATTACAGTTACACAACGGAAACAAATGTCGATATTAAAGACTGAAGATTTCCCTTCCTAGACAACGGCGTCTATGGAATCCTTCCCGAGGACCCGAAGGAAGCAGTGTCTATCCAAAGGCGATCCTTTAGATTTTACTACGACACAGCTACCAAGATGTTGTACCGACGCTCTTACGACGGGCTACTGTTACGATATCTATCAGACACATAAGCCAAATATGCACTCCGGGAGGCTCACGACGGAGTTTGTGGTGCACATCAATCGGGCCCCAAATTACAAGATCGCCTCAAACGAATGGATTATTATTGGCCCACAATGATAGCAGATGCTGTTGAATATGCAAAAAGGTGTAGAGCCTGTTAGTTTCACGCCGATTTCATTCATTAAACTTTGGAGTTTGTACACCTGACAGCAACATCTTGGGCTTTTGAAGCCTGGGGCATGGACGTCATAGGACCAATCAGCCCGCCGTCTTCCAGAGGACATCGGTTCATCATAGCCATAACCGATTACTTCTCCAAATGGACGGAAGCTATACCGCTCACCGAAGTGAAGGCGTCAAACGTGATCAGTTTCATCAAATATCATATTATCTACCGCATCGACCTACCTCGCAAGATTATCCATGACAATGGTCCATAATTCGCAAGCCATACATTATATCGGTTCTGCGATAGGAACCGAATCCAGAACGTAGCCTCTACTGCCTACAATCCAGCGGCTAACAGGCTAGCAGAAGCCTTCAGTAAAACCATCATAAAACTTCTCAAAAAATTCGTGTCTTCAAACAAGCATGATTGGAATGAAAAGCTCGACGAATGTTTATGGGCCTATCGTACAACGGTCCGAACTCCAACATGCAGTACATCGTTCTCTCTAGTTTATGGAAGCGAAGCAGTTCTTTCCCTAGAAATCCAGATTCCTTCTCTTCGAGTAGCCTTAGCCAGCGAGTTGACTACCGAAGAAAGCTACCGTCTGCGACTCCAGGAACTCGAAGCGCTAGACGAAAAACGCTTGTTAGCTCAGTAGCGTATTGAACTATATATACCAAGCACGTCTTTCCAGAGCCTTCAACAAAAAAATGAAGAAAAGAATCTGTAGCACCCAGTTTCTAAAAATGAGGGTAATTTTGAACTTTTGTATTTTTATTTATTTAATAATGTTATTTAAAATCATGATATGATTTTATGGTAATTTTTAATCAATTTAAAACTATTTAAAACCATGACTTGTGATTTTGATGTTTTGCTAGTGCAATCCTAGAGATTACATGACCTAGAGACTAACCATGACCATGGAGACCTAACCATGTGATTAGGATGACTAATTATAACTTTTTTAGCCTAGGGATATTTTGGTCATTTTGACAATTTTGTGAAATTGTAAATTGTATTAATTAAATAGTATGCTAATCTTTTAGTTAAGCCTTAACCTAGAAGTTTAACCTAACCTAGATTAGTCTTGAGGTTAGAATCATGGTTAGAACATTCCTACTAAGTGCCAAGGTTAGTAATATCTAGATATTCCTAGGTAGGATATTTTTCCTTTGAGATATTTGTAAAAAAAAAGCCTTGAACCAATAGGAAGGCTTGAAATTGGGTGGAATGACCTTAACCACTCATCTATACCTAAACAAACCCTAATTTCCTTAGATGACCAGCCATAAAAGCCCCCTATAAGTATCACACTTAAGAGCCTTTGCCTCTTTTTGATACATAGAAAAATACCCTACTTTATTCTTCCATAATCTTCTCCCATAATATCCAAATTGAGCCCAAATTGAGTCAAATCAATTGCATCATCATCTCCAACATTAGAGGAGACTTGTGGGTGCTTGCTTGCGAGTTTTGAGGACATTTGAACTGTAGCAAATCGAGGAAGACGTCAAGTCGAGGCTCTTTACATTGAGTTTGAACACTCAATAGGTAAAACCCTACAAACCCTAATAAATTCCTAATTTCTTCCCATAGATACGTTCATTTAGGGTTCCCCTAGGTGTAGCCCAAGTTTGGTAGGAAATCGTGTCCATTTCGTGTCCGTATCGGACACATATCGGTGTATTTAAATGAGTATTCGATGAAATGCAACATAGAAATGGATTTTGGTAATTTTTAAAACTAATTACATAATTGTGTAGTCCTTAGTGTGTAGGTCACAATCCAAATTGACTGATTCGATTTTAGTATAGTTTGGACACGGTTTTTAGGGCTTGGACACGAAGCACGAGACACCGCACGGGGCTCGTGCGGCTGCCCTGCTGCTTGGGTATCCTAGCGAACACGACACGGCACCCCGACACCTAAAAATTGGTGGGTGGGTGCGGACAATGACTGACACCATGCCCAAGAAATTTTGTGAGCCCTCGATCAGTGTGCACGAAGAAATCTCGTGTGCACTGAATCGAGCCTTGCGCGCACAGTCGAAAAATCGACACTGATACGCTGTGATTTCTTTGGACACAAGACACTTGAACACGTTGCAGGCACATGTGCATGTAGCCCTACTCTAGGTGAACAACTAGACACGACTACGAGATGTCTCGTGTCGTGTGTCGTGTCCTGGGCCGAATCGCACACGTGCACGAGGCTATGCGTGCCTGTGTGTGTCTGTGCGTGTATGTGGGTGTTTAGACACGTTGTGTCCTATTGTATAGATATCATATGACTCGTGGGACACACTGACACGTGCAAGACACTTTACTAACCATTAATTTGGGTATTTAATATGATTTTCGAACTGGGATTGGGTTTTCCCTATTTTTTTGATACACTTTACATGTATTCAGTATTCTGAGTATTAAAATGCAAATAAATTGATGATTAAATGCTAACTATAATGTTAATACATGATTAACATGTCTGGGACATGTATTGGTTCGAGTTTGTTCATATACTTCATTACAAATCTATGTATATACAAATGGATTGATATTGAACTATCTATATATATATATATATGTTTATACTTAGTGTCATGTCTATTTGTGTGTGTCAGTATTTTAGGGATTTGTCTGTGTCCTATATTTTATGTATGTGTCAGTTTTCAATTTGTTCTAGTTCATAGGTTTAGATATATATATAGGTAGAGTTATATATATATCTGAAATATGTATATATATGTCTATAGATATGTATCTTACTTGTATAGATTTATTTATATATAGGTTTGTTATATATATATATATCTATATCTATGTTTTACCTATATGTTTAGATTTAGATGAGAGTGAAGGATATGAGACCTAGGATTTTGAGTTGGTTTGAGAGAGAGGGAATGATCAGCAGCAGTAACAGGCACTACACCAAAAAGGTCATTTTGGAACGCTAAAATTCCATTCCAAATAATTTTAGGCACACCTATATTCCATGCCTATTTATGGGCTGCCAGATTTGTTGAAACGGAATAAAGGCGTTCCAGTAAACATTTATTGGAACGCTTTTCTGGTGTTCCAATATTGGAACACCAATAAAGCGTTCCAAAAAAGAGTTCCAACAAAACATTACAAATTACTTTTTTCCCACTTATTGGAACGGCTAAAAAGAGTTCCAATGATAGAACATTAGAAATGCGTTCCTAAGAAAACATCCCAGAATACTTTTCTTGCCAAATTTTGAAACACCTAAAAAGTGTTCCAGTTATATATATATATATATATATATATATATATATATATATATATATATATATATATATATATATATACGACTGCCCATATCATTTGAAATTGCACACGTATAGCTTGAAATAATATATAACTAGCATAAGTACTATGACTTACAAAACCTGTAGCGCTGAATTTTATAACAAAGAATAACAAATGACACAAACTTGTAATCATCTTGAGAATTTATAAACGTAGAACTCACAAAAACAAACATAAAATGAAAGTAAACGAACTTCCATAGTACAAGTGCATAGAGAATGGATAATGTTAAAGCTACATACACAAAGTAGCCAAATGTCTTACATAAACATTGTAAGTTTAATACAAGTTGTCTACCACACCAAAAAAACAATATCTGAGCTGTGAAAATAATTTGAATCTGTCACTTGATGTTCTTGTTAGTGAGCGTAGACCCTGGAACTATGATAGCCGAGGAAGCAAAAAATGTGACGTCCGGTAAACATTTCAAAAATTGTTAAAAATATGATAAAATAATTTGATCACAATTAAGAACTTAGTCATTCAACGAGGCACATAAAGAAAAGAAAAAACAATGAACAACCATGAAGTAGTGCAATAGAAAAAAAATAATGAACAACCATGAACTATTTATTAGTCTGAAAGAGAAGGACCAAACCAACCTAAAGTTCCAGTCAACGTGTCACTAACAACAAAAGATTTCAATAGTGAGTCCAGGTATCGGAAACCAAACTGTCAAATTTACTATTTGATACTCAAACAGGACCAAACACGTATAGGAACTTTGCAAACGGTGCAATCCGATACCAATTTCATCGATTACATGATGCACAAGATAACATCACAAAAATAGGTTACAGAATTATCAATAGCCAATTATTCCATAAGTTATTTTTCTAAGATAGTTATACCAATCTTGTTTCAACTTGTGGTCCTTAACCGGAAGGAGGGTGCCTTCGGTAGCTGACCACCAGCATAAAACTTTTTCGAGGATCTCTTTCAAATGAATAGCCAACCCCAAAAATAAGGAATGAAGGTTTATTGTTGTGTTGTTCTGGCACCGTCACTCTGGATGACCCATTTCTATATGTTGCTCTCTTCTGGATATGCTATTACCCTCTTACATCAAAAGAAGAATATAACCATGTATCTCAAGATTGATTTGTATATTCTTGTTCTATTAAATAATGAAGGAACACAGAACATTGCTAAATTTTAGTTTATAAATGTATTATCTGACAGCATAGTTTCAATTTCAATATATTTGATCATGTCTAATATATGTATATGTTCACATTGATGATGTTATTAGGAAGACGATGCAGAAGAGATTACTCGATTGATTGTTCAGTTTGTGTCATCAGTACCAAAATCCACAAGACAGATCGAGGAGGACCATTTGCAGGATCACACCGAACAGGAGCTTCGTGAAGACAGCTACAACCATGCTCATGACGGTGGCTGTGGTCATGACAATGTTGCTGGTTATGCCAGTATGTATGGTCGTGGTCAGGAATGGGGATATTGAGATTTCACATCCTGATTTGGTCTGCAGATGGGGCCATACATACACGGGTAAGTGGAACTTCTCGGCTTTTTATTGTTAAATATGGTATTATTTCTTTCATTTCTCTCCAGGTGTATGAGTATGCAACTCATAACTTTGCAAGCAGTGAAACAAAAGATGCAGGACACCATAGTTGTACAGTGAACAATGAAAGGTAGTCCAAGTTATCTGAACTTGACTGAACCAAAATATGCAGTATGCAGGCAATGCAGATGAAGGTTTACGCAGAGTATGTGAAGGCAAGGTAGGGTGTGCAACAGTGGATAGATGCATATAAATCACTGTATGCAGTAAAGAATTAAAGATGCAGTAGCTAATGATGGGTGAATACAATGGATGAATATGTAGGACATGTATTGAAGTGTATATATATATATATCTGATACTCTCCAGATTGGCCTATATGCAGTGAATGCAAATGAGGGGCAGGGCTCTAGATAATATGCAGTGAATGAATGTTGCGGTGATATGCATTCTGGCTATGTAATTTTGGACAAATAATGGCTAATTAAATGAAATATTTGGTGGACTGAATGAGAACCATCGCATCTACATTGCAGCACACAATATTATAGCATAGGGAGTAAGGCACTTTACCTGGACTTCTTTGTAAATGTACCAGTTTCTCTTAAAGCAATCAAAAATTTAGTCCAGGTCCTACGAAACAAATATCTCTATTAGTAGACAAAATATCTCTATTAGTAAACAAAATATCTCCTAAAGCAAAGGATACTCACAAATGATAAGAAAAATACTCACAAATCGATGCCATATATTTTCAAGAATACTGCATAGATTACGCATATCAGGCTTAGGAAGTTGTAGAACAATGTCATATATTTTCAAGGATTTATTCCCAGATAAAGGTGGCAACTCAGTATTTGAGCTTGAATTGAACTCCTGATTCTGATTCTGCTCCGAACTAGAAGAGCCTCTCTGGCTGTTGGATGGGGCTCCATTAGATGCCCGTGTCTCAGTAATACCTGCAGCTTGTCCAGATTGTATCTGGGAATCTACTCTTGAAACAGCATTATTAACAACTACTTGTAGAAGATCCATGACCTATGAAGTATCAAGCAGCAGATAATATGTAAGGAAATCGAAGTGCATATTCATATGCATACAAAATAAGCTCATGAGTACCTGCTCGAGATGTGCACTACTACGCAAAAACAAAGGTCTGTTCAGAAGCTTCAGGAACAAAATTAATGGTATGTCACTCTTAGAAGAATATTCCACATCTGAAAGGTCTTTTGCTTCAACCAACTTCTCTTTACTTTTCTCCCCCTTAGCATCCACAAGGGTATTGGTTGGACAATCAGAGATCAACAAAGAATCAAAGTAGAAAAGGATGTTTGCAACAGAAGAATGATTTGTAGCCAGATATGTCAAGATTTCAAGACAACGATGTGACACAAGAGGCGGAAGACGAGGCAGAAGACCTTGTGTACCAATGACAGAAAGATCAGAACAAAATCAATGATCACTGTAAACTATAATAAATAGAATTTCAACAAAAATACCATCTGATGGTTGTGGGCGTCCATAAACAACATTCCACTGGCATCCATAAAGCCTTCGAGCATCTGTGGTTGCATACCCACATGATCCACAAGCCTCAGGTCTGATCATGTCGACTAAAAGCCTTAACCATAATTGCACGTGTCGAACTGTTTGCGCATAGATTCAATAGAAGCCTTTGAAGAAGGCCTGTTTCAAGGGGCTACAGAAAATATACAAAAAGAAGATAAATGTGTGGCCTCAGAATAACCTAACATGTGGAAAGGATATAGGTAGGGTGATATACGTAGTGTGTTTTCACAAATATACTCCAGGCTCCAACAACACTATGTGTTTACTTCACAAGGTATATTAAAGAACACAAAACCAAGTTGTAGAGGACATGAAACTTAATACCAGGCATAGCAGTTTTTATCATGAAGAATAGGCATTCTGCAAAGAAATCCACTATCCATCAAAACCCTGTTCTCACAGATCGAGTTTATTATTCATACAATAGAATATAACTCTATATATAAACCAACAATCGTATATTCATGTATTGTTTTGAAAAGTATGATAAGAAAAATACTCACAGATCGATGCTTCAATAAATTTGATGTGTGATTTGGGCCACACAAGGAATTCACCAACTCCTTGTATCAATAGTTCCTTGAAACAGAGACTTAACCCAAAAGATAACGAGGTTGGCTCATACTACCTTGTACAGTAAGGCACCTTGCTAGCAGAGATGACAGGTTCACTTCTGAGGTTATGCCTCCCATGCAACCGATGATGAATAGCCTTCCGTCAATATTCAAGCTGTCAAGATTTTGCAGCAAGTAAGGTCCACCTATGTAGTCGAGTATAACATCAGCTCATGTGTCATTAAAAGTAAGCATGTTTGAGATTTGTCTCAGGAGCACATGCAAGCTTGGGCATCATATAGAGTGAAGTAGGCATACCCTTCCCTCTTGTCTCTTCCCTAACTCGTGCAACAAAATCCTGAGTCTTATAGTTTATGCAAATGTCAGCACTTTAGGAGGCTTGTCTTTTCGGTTCAATATATCTACTCTACATTTTTGATATAGAAAATTTCAAATTATTATATTATTAGTTCAGATTGTGCACTTTGCTAGGACTCCGCCAATGGCTTCTTCCTTTATTCCTATGTCCTGCAGAAAACGCACCTGAAAAGTTGAATAAGATCAAACATCAGTAAGCTTATAACATGAAAAGGGGGGAAGTTGAAAACATATTTAACTGCAGATGTGAAGTATATTGCATAATGCCTTGTCCTAAAGCAAGGCGTAAATTTAGGGATACGTTGTGCCGAAAAAATGGAGGTAACCTTTAAAAAAGACTTAAAGCGTGCACATAAACTCAACTTGGCTACAGATTCGAAGTTTATGCCTTTGGTGCAATTGTTGTTTCCAAATCCACACAGAAAATCATCGGTTTCACCAGAAGTATCCTCTTCATTCCATCACGGCGAACACCGAGGTAATACAGATATTTCACAAGGGGTTTCCACCTTTCCTCAATGCTGCATCCCATCAACTGTGGCTTGAAAGCCAATAGCCGTCCAACATCCTCAGTACTCAAGCCAAACTCCCTTAGGTATTCGACCTGGAACAGCAGGTCATGCTTAGCGTGGGTTAACAATACCATGGAGCAAAAAAACAAAGAAAATTCCATTATTATTGAACATGTGAAATAATTACCACGTTGTAATCCATGGAAGAGTTGAAACCAACGAATGTTCTCATGTGTCTAGGAAATCATGAGCCACTGGCCGTATAGACTTAAATATTAGCCAACAACATGCAATCTCTCACCTAAGTTCAAAAAAGTACTATATAACAAGTCGAACAAAATATGTCTATCCAGTACGCACCCAAAGACTCCCAGAATTGCAAGTTGAGTTTTACGAACCTATAAACAACCTGAGCCTAAGAGTTCATATTGAAGAATAGGTCTGAAAGCTAATGCACATTACTTGACCATCGAGGGTTATAAGAATGTTTGACCAATATTGGAGACTGGACAAAATGATCCAGTTTATCGTGTTATTATTTTTTAGTTACCAAAGTTTCAGAAAACTAATTTGGACTTCAGTAATTTGAAAGCTGTGAAAAGGTCAATACTTGGATACATGCAAAAATAGTAGGCCATAACCCCTAATATTGCAGGCATGTATGGTGTCAGCCACACATAACTACAACGATCTGCAAAATACAGGTACAAACAGTCCATATATCTGAACTAATAATATAATAATTTGAAATTTTCTATATCAAAAATGTAGAGTAGATATATTGAACCGAAAAGACAAGCCTCCTAAAGTGCACAATCCTGAGTCTTATAGTTTATGCAAATCCATCAGTTTCTTCTGCATCTGTGTCTAAACATAAGTTCAAATCCATGCCATCAATATGCTCAACACAAACAAGTCCAAGAAAAGTCCAGTTTCAACTCTCATCAAATAAAATCCCTTCTACTCATCAACAACCCAAAATTTCAAATAGAGAACATTAGCAAAACTTACTGCAAAACTACTTTTCAGTCAATCTCCTAAAAAAAGGTGAGAACAAAAAAATCAACTCATCAATATTGCATCCAGTTGGGAACATTGCATTTACATGTGAAGGGTGCATGTATATTTGATACATATTCGAAGAATTTCAGGGGATCTATGCTGGTGACAAACCAACTAATCAACTACCACCTACAAATGATGTTTAACAGCCACACGGACCTGATCATTCTATGTACATCTCCAGAATTCAATAACTGTTCAAAGATCAAAGTCACAGAGAACATCAGCCAGTTAAAGATCGAATTCGAAGAGCCCATGTTGATCAAGATTCGAAGGAAGACATGAAGATGAAGATATACTCAAAGTACTCGTTCCTTTGGAATAGAAGGTTTCAAACTTCAGTTTTGGAGGTAGACATACACTGCAAAGGCACGGGATGTGTTTAAAATAGTAACACATGGTATATGCTGTGTAATTATCTCCCTAAAGTAGAATATGTATTAATATCATAGTCCTAGGCTAGGATCAGGTAACCATCACAACAACAAGAATGTCCGACCTAAATAAGCAGACAACCAATTTTGGCATCGCAAAACTTTCACTTCTTTTAAATAAAAGGGTAAGAAAATTTAAATAAAAAAAGAAGAAGAACAATGTCTACAAAAAAAGTTTAATGCATATCCAAGCAGTGGACCAGCACATAAGGATACAGACAAAAATAGATATTAACTTAGAAAAAGAGCAGAGCATGATCAAGAACTAGATATATCTCTCTCCTACATTGCATGGACACATATAAGGCATGACAAAATAGTGGCACGACATTCAGTATAATATCTCATGAAGAGCAGAAAACTTTGAAGGAACAAGGTACTCACTTTTTTGTGTCGTGTATTTTGGAATGTTAACATCTTATGCAATATTTGCATCAATTTAGAGTGTTCATTCTTCCTAGTACCCCCTTGAAATAGGAATCAGTGTATCCCTTTCAATAGGATACACGGTTATGGTATGTTGGAGTGTCTATTATCTTATGCCATATATGGATCAATTTTCGAGCGTCCGTTGTTCATCCTCTTGAAAGGGGAATCAGGATTCGAAGATCATTCAAGTCAAGATTGTGGGATTTCATCTTGTTCTACCATAATTACTTGTTTTATCTTTTGGCAAAAATTTAAGGCAATGTTGTGGTTTGGGACCATTAAGTGTTTTCTAACAGCAAAGCTGAAGACAACGATGATGAACAAGATTTGGGATATGTTACCCTTCTCCAACAAAAAGGTGAATGATCTAATTACGTAAATATGCTAAAGAATTACCAAGAAAAACTTCTCTAACTACATCAGTTTGTATTTAATTTAAATTTTATGATTTGGTATTACGCCTTAATATACTCATGTATGCTATTGTGTATTTATTATCATTATTGTGCCATATGGATCCATTAAAATTAGATGTATTATGCATCCATGACATGTAGTATAAGCTAAATCTATTTTCCAGAAGGGAAAAAAAGTCCTTCAACCCTATAATATGGAAGGCAAATGAGTATGTCCGTAATCAAGAAAACAATGACAGAAAATCTACAGCAAGGACAAATTAAAGAGTGATTGCAGTAGGAAAAAGAGGAACCTTGGTACCAAAGTTTGCAATATCAGTATCAGAATCGGTTTCGGACCCTTCTTATGATTAGTGGTATCGACGGTTTCAACAGTTTCGTGTCGAACTTTCAGAGTTCTTCATTCCAGAAAGCCAAACAACAATTAAAAACTATTAGAAAATTATAAGATATTTGATACATATTAGGGTTTAAGCATAGCATGTGTTGTTTCTCCTTAGCTAAACCCACCATGCCCTTATTATCAAAGAAAAGAAGAAGAAAAAAGAATCAATTTCTAGTGAAAGTACAAACCATACTACAAAGTGAATAGTTTCTTAATTTCTGGATAATGCCTTTGTTCTTAATAAAATGGATACAAATCAGATCCAGAAAACTAATAGAAAAATAAACCACTCCAAGGATTATCAGGATTTGGGTCTATGAGAAGCCAAACTGAAAAAACTCCCAACCCTCAGATACCGACGACATATACATTAACCCTTCAATTCTTTTTAGGGTTTCAAAACAATAAGGTCATACAAATACCTTAGGGTTCGTCGTTCTTAAACCATAGGAGAGTGAAGATGATGATGGCACGACGAGGATCGAGAGACCTGATCCCGCCGGTGATCCCGACGACGATGACGGAGAGTGCGAGGACGGCCGTGATCCTAACGTCGTGATCCGGTGGTGAGGGTTATGAGGAGGGTTTTTTTCTATAAAGGGGGGATCAGGGGATTGAAGGGATTTTGTTGAGAATAGGGTTTCTTTTCCCGCGTGGTGAATTGGTTTTTTTTCCAATTCCCGCTAGAATGGTAGGTATGTGCGCCAAGGTTGTACGCTTTTGCTAGGTACACGTGAAAATCACGTGGTTTAGATTCTCACTTCATTTGGAACGGTTTTGTGTGTGCCACAATAAATAATTTTTACTAAAAGTAAAAAATAAACATTTTGGAATGCTTTTTAATTTTGGCACGGTTTTTGTTCGTTCCAAAACATAGGCACGCTAAATAAGCGTTCCATATTGAAAAACGTCTAGTGTTCCTAATTAGCTATTTTGGTGTAGTGAGGGGCTTTGAGTAGAAGGAGAAGGAGGAATTGAAGAAAAACAAGAAGAAGAACAAGGCTGCAGTAGCAGCAGGGGGCTGCTGTCCCCTTGGACAACAGGGGCAGCCCCTTTGGCAGCCCATTTTCCCCCCTCAATCTCCTATAGTGTGTGTGTCTAGTGTGTGTTTATGTGAGTTAGAGTTTAGATTAGGATTTTAGTTGAGTATGGCATATGTCTGTGAGTGGGAGTGAATGTGAGGGACTAGTGGTATACTAGAGTGTGGAGGTTAGATTATGGTTGTGAGGATAGATAATTAGATATTGAGTGTCATATGAGGGGAGTGTAAACTATGTATATATAAATATGTAGGAGGGGTGAGTAATATCTAATACATGAGTAATGAGGGTATTGGGCATATGCATAGAAATAGAAATCTATATGAGGCAAAGTTATAAGAAGGGTATGGGTACATTGGTACCTATATAGGTTTTGCTATGGTAATACATTTAGATAAATTTCGTAATGTATATAATAGATAAGGGTAGTTTAGTCTAGTTTTGACCCCCGTTGACCAAGAGTTGACTTTTTGATCAAAGTCAACTACGAGTCAACACTTTACCTAGAATTGACCCAAAACCAAACCAGAGTTGACCAGTTGACTAAAAGTCAACTGTTAGTCAACATTTGCCTAGTTTGGCTAGAATTTGACTAAACCCTAAGCAGTTGCCCAAGTTACCTTACAGTTGACCTAGTTTGACCTAGACAGTTGACCAAAGTTGACCAAGAGTTGACTTTGATCTAGATTGACTTAGAAATCATATAGATTGTATCATACACTTCAATTATCTTATTTCTGAATACATCATAACCTATAAATTATTTTAAATAGGACTCTGTGACACCAGTTCGGACATTCATTCATATCAGTCATTCAGGATGACAGGCGAGTACATTCTCTGATCGTTTCATACTTGTCAGAACTTATATTCTTGCTCTAGATTACTTTACTTGATAATGGCACGATTGTTATCACGGATTGGTACTATATGAATCTTCTCTTGCGATGTTATCCACATTGTGTTCAACAGATACATATTGTGATGTGTATTTCACGAACATATTATATTTATTGTACACCCCTATTCATGTATACTCATTGTGCATCTTGTACTCTCATGATCACATGAGCTTCATGGAGAAACTATTGTACAAGATAACGTAACTGGATTGGATCCTTGTGTATTGATTGGGGAGGGTGAGTAGGAAATGGTTATGTAATCAAATCCTATTGTACAAATATTGTATAAACTATTGTATATGTCCATTATACACTCACGTATGATGGAGTTACCATTGTTATTGTATAACCTAACCTGTTTACATAACCATATTGTGCTCTAAGTCACTAGTACTTGCAGTTTTACTTATTCTGTATATATTTTAAGTTGTAAATTCTCTTTCGTTTTTATGTACATCTTCTTACAGTTCATGTATCTTATTTTTTTACATGTTTTATATTTTCTAACATGTTATGAACTGCGTGAGTTGTATTGTGCTCGCTCCTGTCCTGACTGGACCTGTTAAAAATATTACAGATGATGATGGTGACTGCCCTACCTTCTATAGGGCACATGAGGGTGACCTTCAGGAGCCTGAGGAGCATCTAGCTCAGTAGAGGGTGCCTAGTCTAGTCTAGTCTAATATTTATAGTTTTCAGTTTGTATCAGATTGTTCCGATTGTTAGTTAAGACTTAGTTATATTCAGGACTTGTATTTATTTGTGTTGAACATCTACCTTGTATGGTACGATAACTCTATTTATATTTTAGTTTTTTCCTTTATCTGATTTCATATCGTGCTCTATCTTCCCTAGACTGGTGATTGAGATATAGAGTTGAGATGTTATATTATACCTCCGTACGGAGATGACAGGTTTATATATCTTATTGTTGGATGTTAGATATTATGGATGACCTATACAGCGTTCTATCGCCGACACTGCGGCGTAGGCTGGACGTACCCACGTTCTCGTTCCCTTCTTCAGGGTGCGGGTCGTAACACGTTTTTGTGGTGGCCCATGCAGGTCAGAGTCGCAACTAGTACAATTTTGTAGTAGTACTCGACTTAGAGTGCTGCTACGAGCCTGCTGTTAGGATATAGGATTAGGCAGTATAGAGAGTTACTCAATCACAGTTAGGACTACTTGAGAAGATTCCTGAGATGACCCTTGAGAATCTCATTATAAATATCTCGCAATTCGATTCCAACAGCTTCTGTTTATCTTCCTTGTTTGTTGATGAATTTGATTCTTGGTAATCAAGGTTAATTTGAAATATTCTACCGAGATGAATCGTATAGGCTAGGTCGACTTAGTTATAGAATCTAGAATCTTCTACAGTCACATTAGCAAGCATGGTGAGGACATACAGTCTGATTTTGGATATATTTCTCGGGTGTGAGAATTTAAGATTTTTGCGGCCTAGCATGCGGCAATGCAAAATTTTAAATACTATGATTCTAGAGATATGTACCTTTGTCGTGGACTCTGTGAATATCGTAGCCTTGCTTACTAGTATGACGATGATTCTGAGTATCATGATTTTGGACAGACGTATATGATTATCAGATTTTATCTCAAGAAGGTTTATAAAATATCATTCTACCTTTTTAATTCAGTCTTTTTCAAAAAATAATTGTTGCTTGTTCTTCTTCAATTAACTTAGGAGTAGGAGTAGTTTTAGTTGTTAGTATAATCCTTTGTGTAACTTCCTTTGATATAAATTTCTTCTAAATATAATGAATTGATGATTTGTGTTAGGACTTTTTGACTTAGAATTGATAGTGTACTTCTGACCTTAGAATGGTGACCATTGTAGCCAGTTTCCAGTTTCATATAAGATAATACTGCCTAACAGCCCTGATTGATTCATTATTTTTCTTATTTTCCCAGTCTGGCACTCATGACCAGAGTCTGTCCCACTCAACTTGTTCCCTTGTACTACTTTTGCATCATGACTTCCGGTCCTATTTAGGCCATTCGACCATTCCTACTTAAATTATGATTATCATATGCACATTACCGTGACTTTTAATTTAGGAGCACAAGACTAGTTGTTTTTTCAAAACCGATTACACATGCATGACCTAAACATGACACCCTACATCTATAACCTTCGTGTCCCACTCGGACACACCATCTTGTGCTTCATTTGCTTCATACGACTTTCCTGACACAAGATCCCATATTGATTTACCCCACGGAGTCGTTTTTATTTCCGACTCGAATTGGGGACACCTTTTCAACCTAAACCTGTCGAGCCAAATTTTGGACATGACCCATTTTAAGCCTACTACCCATGTTTTATTTGTCGATCTTGTGTGCTGCTAGAAAGAGGCTTCGACCTTATTGTTGGGGGTTTGACCTAGAAGGAGTACGACTATCTTAATTTCGAGGACAAAATTCTTCTAAGGAGGGTAGACTTGTAGCACCCAGTTTCTAAAAATGAGAGTAATTTTGAACTTTTGTATTTTATTTATTTAATAATGTTATTTAAAATCATGATATGATTTTATGGTGATTTTTAATCAATTTAAAACTATTTAAAACCATGAATTATGATTTTGATGTTTTGCTAGTGCAACCCTAAAGACTGCATGACCTAGAGACTAACCATGACCATGGAGACCTAACCATGTGATTAGGATGACTAATTGTGACTTTTTAGCCTAGGGATATTTTGGTCATTTTGACAATTTTGTGGAATTGTAAATTGTATTAATTAAATATTATGCTAATCTTTTTGTTAAGCCTTAACCTAGAAGTTTAACCTAACCTAGATTAGTCTTGAGGTTAGAATCATGGTTAGAACATTCCTACTAAGTGCCAAGGTTAGTAATATCTAGATATTCCTAGGTAGGATATTTTTCCTTTGAGATATTTGTAAAAAGAAGCCTTGAACCAATAGGAAGGCTTGAAATTGGGTGGAATGACCTTAGCCACTCATCTATACCTAAAAAAAATCCTAATTCCCTTAGATGACCAGCCATACAAGCCCCCCCTCCTATAAGTATCACAATTAAGAGCCTTTGCCTCTTTTTGATACCTAGAAAAATACACTACTTTGTTCTTCCTTAATCTTCTCCCATAATATCCAAATTGAGCCCAAATTGAGTCAAATCAATTGCATCATCATTCCCAACATTAGAGGAGACTTGTGGGTGCTTGCTAGCGAGGTTTGAGGACGTTTGAACTGTAGCAAATCGAGGAAGACGTCAAGTCGAGGATCTTAACATTGAGTTTGAACACTCAATAGGTAAAATCCTACAAACCCTAATAAATTCCTGATTTCTTTCTATAGATGCATTCATTTAGGGTTCCCCTAGGTGTAGCCCAAGTTTGGTAGGAAATCGTGTCCATTTCGTGTCCGTATCGGACACGTATCGGTGTATTTAAATGAGTGTTCGATGAAATGCCACATAGAAATGGATTTTGGTAATTTTCAAAACTAATTACATAATTGTGTAGCCCTTAGTGTGTAGATCACAATCCTAATCAACTGAGTCGATTTTAGTATAGTTTGGATACGGTTTTAGGGCTTGGACACGCAGTACGAGACAACGTACGGGGCTCGTGCGGCTGCCCTGCTGCTCGGGTGTCCTAACAGACACGACACGGCACCCCGACACCTGAAAATTGGTGGGTGGGTACGGGCAATGACTGACACCATGCCCAAGAAATTTTGTGAGCCCTCGATCAGTGTGCACGAAGAAATCGCGTATGCACTGAATTGAGCCTTGCGCGCACAGTCGAAAAATCGACACTGATACACTGTGATTTCTTTGGACACAAGACACTTGGACACGTTGCAGGCACATGTGCATGTAGTCCTACTCTAGGCGAACACCTAGACACGACCACGAGGTGTCTCGTATCGTGTGTCATGTCCTGGGCCGATTCGTATACGTGCACGAGGCTGTGCGTGCTTGTGTGTGTCTGTGCGTGTACGTGAGTGTCTGGACACGTTGTGTCCTGTTGTATGGGCACCACATGACTCGTGGGACACACTGACACGTGCAAGACACTTTACCAACCATTAATTTGGGTTTTTAATATAATTTTCGAACTAGGATTGGGTTTTCCCTATTTTTCTGATACACTTTACATGTATTCAGTATTCTGAGTATTAAAATGCAAATAAATTGATGATTAAATGCTAACTATAATGTTAATACATGATTAACATGTCTGGGACATGTATTGGTTCGAGTTTGTTCATATTTTCATTACAAATCTATGTATATACAAATGGATTGATATTGAACTATCTATATATATATGTTTATACTTAGTGTCATGTCTATTTGTGTGTGTCAGTATATTAGGGATTTGTCTGTGTCCTATATTGTATGTATGTGTCAGTTTTTAATTTGTTCTAGTTCATAGGTTTATATATATATATATATATATATATATATATATATATATAATATATATAATATATATATATATATATATATATATATATATATATATATATATATATATGTATCTTACCTGTATAGGTTTATTTATATATAGGTTTGTTATTTATATATCTATATCTATGTTTTACCTATATGTTTAGATTTAGATGAGAGTGAAGGATATGAGACCTAGGATTTTGAGTTGGTTTGAGAGAGAGGGAATGATCAGCAGCAGTAACAGGGGCTGTGAGTAGAAGGAGAAGAAGGAGGAATTGAAGAAAAACAAGAAGAAGAACAAGGCTGCAGTAGCAGCAGGGGGCTGCTGTCCCCTTGGATAGCAGGAGCAGCCCCTTTGGCAGCCCATTTCCCTCCCTCAATCTCCCATAGTGTGTGTGTCTAGTGTGTGTTTATGTGAGTTAGAGTTTAGATTAGGATTTTAGTTGAGTATGGCATATGTCTGTGAGTGGGAGTAAATGTGAGGGACTAGTGGTATACTAGAGTGTGGAGGTTAGATTATGGTTGTGAGGATAGATAATTAGATATTGAGTGTCATGTGAGGGGAGTGTAAACTATGTATATATAAATATGTAGGAGGGGCGAGTAATATCTAATACATGAGTAATGAGGGTATTGGGCATATGCATAGAAATAGAAATCTATATGAGGCAAAGTTATAAGAAGGGTATGGGTACATTGGTACCTATATATGTTTTGCTATGGTATTACATTTAGGTAAATTTTGTAATGTATATAATAGATAAGGGTAGTTTAGTCTAGTTTTGACCACCGTTGACCAAGAGTTGACTTTTTGACCAAAGTCAACTACGAGTCAACACTTTACCTAGAATTGACCCAAAACCAAACCAGAGTTGACCAGTTGACTAAAAGTCAACTGTTAGTCAATATTTGCCTAGTTTGGCTAGAATTTGACCAAACCCTAAGCAGTTGCCCAAGTTACCTTACAGTTGACCTAGTTTGACCTAGACAGGTGACCAAAGTTGATCAAGAGTTGACTTTGATATAGATTGACTTAGAAATCATATAGATTGTATCATACACTTCAATTATCTTATTTCTGAATACATTATAACCTGTAAATTGTTTTAAATAGGACTCTGTGACACCAGTTCGGACATCCATTCATATCAGTCATTCAGGGTGACAGGCGAGTACATTCTCTGATCGTTTCATACTTGTCATGACTTATATTCTTGCTCTAGATTACTTTACTTGATACTGGCATGATTGTTATCACGGATTGGTACTATATGGATCTTCTCTTGCGATGTTATCCCCATTGTGTTCAACAGATACATATTGTGATGTGCGTTTCACGAACATATTATATTTATTGTACACCCCTATTCATGTATACTCATTGTGCATCTTGTACTCTCATAATCACATGAGCTTCATGGAGAAACTATTGTACAAGGTAACGTAACCGGATTGGATCCTTGTGTATTGATTGGGGAGGGTGAGTAGGAAATGGTTATGTAATCAAATCCCATTGTATAAATATTGTATAAACTATTGTTTATGTCTATTGTACACTCACGTATGATGGAGTTACCATTGTTATTGTATAACCTAACCTGTTTACATAACCATATTGTTCTCTAAATCACTAGTACTTGCAGTTTTACTTATCATGTATATATTTTCAGTTATAAATTCTCTCTCATTTTCATGTACATCTTCTTACAGTTTATGTATCTTACTCTTTTGCATGCTTTATATTTCCTAACATGTTATGAACTGCGTGAGATGTATTGTGCTCGCTCCTGTCCTGACTGGACCTGTTGAAAATATTACAGATGATGATGGTGACTGCCTACCTTCTATGGGGCACATGAGGGTGACCTTCAGGAGCCTGAGGAGCATCTAGCTCAGTAGAGGGTGCCTAGTCTAGTCTAGTATTTATAGTTTTTAGTTTGTATCGGATTGTTTTGATTGTTAGTTGAAACTTAGTTATATTCAGGACTTATATTTATTTGTGTTGAACATCTACCTTTTGTGGTGCGATAACTCTATTTATATTTCAGTTTCTTCCTTTTATCTGATTCCATATCGTGCTCTATCCTCCCTAGAGTTGTGATTGAGATATAGAGTTGAGATTTTATATTATACCTTCGTACGGAGATGACAGGTTTATATATCTTGTTGTTGGATGTTAGATATTATGGATGACCTATACAGCGTTTTACCGCCGACACTGTGGCGTAGGCTGGACGTACCCACGTTCTTGTACCCTTCTTCAGGGTGCGGGTCATGACAGAATCTTCTAAGTCGGTGATCTAGTCTTAGCAGTGAGAAGACCAATGGTCATGACACACAAAACGAAAGGAAAATTTTAGCCTAAATGGGAAGGTCCTTTCATCATAGAATCAGTGTATTCTAACGGTGCGTACCGACTAACCAAGCCTGATGGTGACTTGCTCATGATGCCTATCAACGACAAGTTCCTGAAGAAATACTATGTGTAACCTTTTTTTCACATATGTTCAGTCATGTAAATGTACAGTCGATGTTTATGTGATTCAAAAATTATCTAACTATTATCTGTATTTCAAGAGTCTTGAATACGCCTTAGATAATAGGTCCTCTAAAATATTTCTCCAGTGGAATCATTCCCGTTTTTGACTCTGTCCGAACTTGGTTTGACGAAAACAAGTCATGTCCCTATTACCTATGAATTGTTTTCCGATAATTATTTTCCCAGTAGAATGATTAAGAAATGTTTCTCCATGTCCATATAACCTCTGAGCAAAGCATTCATCAAGGATAATCACGTCCATACTACCTCTGAATTATCCACTCCCACCTAACGTTATATATCTTTCCACGTCCATACTACCTCTGGTCAGATATAGAACATCCTCTGATATACGTCCATATTACCTCTACTAGCAGCTTCGTTCAACTTATTATCTATATTCAAAAAAATTTGAATATAAAACGGATAATAGGTCCACATTAAAATTTCCCAACGGAATACCAACCAGAAATATCCTTGCTACATCCACATTACCTCTAGTTCCGATATTTCACAAAACCACATTCACCTTGAAAATATTCTTTATTTTTTATTCGAACGTCTATCAAGAGATAAAAAGAGGTACAATAGCCGTGACGACTGGGAAAAAAAAGAGTTATAAAGAATCTAAGGGATATATAGACGATTGATGTTGTCCCTTAGAGCCGCGATTGCAGCTTCAAACTTTACGGTAGCTCGACGGCGTGCCTCTTCTTGGCGAGCAGCTTCATCTTTGAAAAGGATCAGACTCAGATGCTCTTCCTCCAACTTCGCCAGCTGTTCTTCTAAATGGGAAGAAGTGGTGACGGTCATGGCAGCCTGAGCCAAATAATCCTCCTGCTCAGATGTTGCCGCCCTCAAGTCGGCTTCCAGTTGAGCGATCTTGTTCTGGATCTGCGCAATATTACTATACTTCTCGGTGATCTGTGCAGCCAGTTTATTCTTCGAGGCAGCACGTGCCTCACTTGCAGCATTGAACTGACCATACTGGTCAGCCAATTCACCGATCTCTCGAACGAGGGCATCCACCCTTGCCTAGAAAGTGGCCTTCTCCTTCGCAAGAGCCGTAATCAAAGCCTCGTCTTCTGCGCGAAACAGGTCATTCAGAACTTTTCTCAGAGTATTGGCCCGCTCTTCATAACCTACAATGCTCTCGAGGGCCGCCACTTGGCATTCGGCAATAGCTTTCACAAGGCGAAAGGCAGCATTCCGATTCAGGACTCCAGGAAGCTTCACTTTCAGCACAGAGTAGAAAGCTTTGACGACTTCCTGGGCCATCTCCTCATCTTCAGTGGAGGTCATCGGAGAGGAGGCTTGGAGAGTTTCTTCCGCTCCAGGAAGGGATACCTGACAAGAAGCCGAACCTGATAAGAAAATCTATTCCACCAAAAACTACTCCTGATTATCATGTGTCACGTCCACATTACCTCTGATACCGATAATCTTCCGACTTGACACCTGTACCCAATCCAGGATAAAAAACATGGTGTCAAGACCACAAAACCTATCACGTCCATATTACCTCTGTTGGGTTTTGTTTTAAATCTATTTGCTCGCATTTTTAGATGCACAAAGGGCAATAGGTCCAAAAAAAAGAGGGGTCCTCCAGCGGGATACCCTTTACACAAATGTTGTATTAGGCCCTCTAATACAAGCACCACAGATATCACAAGCAAAGAATGGAGTGAATGTATTCTGTTTATTCAATATCAGTTACATTTATAGGACTACATCAGCAGCAAAAAGAAAGGAAGGAAAAATCCACTACTCATCAGCAACACATAGTTTGGTCAGTTTGGCAGCACTACGCCTTCGTCAAAAAGCAGTTTTGTGGCCCTCGAAAGAAGTCATATTTTACTGCTGAGAAGCAAACAAGGCTGTTGAACCTTCGGGAAGCTATACAAAGAAGGGCAAATATAGCATGCTAAAAACATCTACGAATGCTGATTTTTTCTCCTCCGTATTGCGGACGTCCTAGGCCCGTTCCTCCAAAAGGCCATACCTTCAAAACAACATCCCTAGTGTTGCTTTTGCCTACTTGAAGAACCGTTAAAACAGAAATTTCATGATGACGCCCAACCACCGTCCGACTCTCCGATGTATACAGGTTCTTCCTACCATATGAGGAAAACTCCTCCAAAGCACGAAGAGTTCTGATCTCTCTGATGTGTGTGTCAAGTGTTGCATCTTCACCATGCCCAAAATCGTCGATACCGGTTCTGGAGAAATTTGCTAGCCAGATCCCTACAAAATATGAAAAGGGAAAAAGGGGTTAACAATCAGAAGAAAACAAAGTGCATTAGCCATGCGGCCCCATCATACAGAACACATATGGTCCAAAGAGATAGGGCGTACATCGATCATGCCTAAAGCACAGAGGCAATACATGACAGGCCTGAGCATAAAATATGCGATATGGCCATTCAAAATTTACTCGTCGTTTTTCCCAACCGTCCTTACCCTTGATAGGGGGTTGCACGTCAGGATGAATAGAAGAGGAGTCCGCAGTTCTCGAAGGAAAACGAGTCCCTTCCCTTTGGCCGTAGCACCAGTCGACTTGAAAGCTTTTGGAGCCATGGCTAAAACTGGGACAGAAAAGAAAGTTAGACTCAAAAATCGCAAGAAAAACTAAGTGCTGAAGGACTCTTATGCGTCCAAAGGGCTATGCGCCCAAAGGACTATGCACCCAAAGTGATACGCGCCCAAAACAAACATGTGGGCGTATAACGTACAACAGTACGTGGGCGCATAATATGCAAGTGGCATGTGGGCGCATAACATGGCAACATGTGGGTGCATAGCAAACCACAGTATTGGAGCATGACTTCTGTAGGCGTATAAAAATGTTCACAGAAGTATGTTGCCTTAGGCGTTTGCGCCCAGGCAGAAGAAAAGTCTGAGCGTCACAAATTAACGCTCGAGACTTTATTTTTTGAGGCATGGCCTGTCACGCCCCGACCTAAAATCACCCGAATCATCGTCTTCGCAGGGGGCGTGATACCGCACGAGCCTGGAGTTGCGCTTGTGCAAGGCAAGATGACAAGTTCTCAAATGGTTATCTTTTGATTTGACATTAACAACGAAAGGAAAACAGAGTATACGAAACAATTCTCTTTATTGATATTCGAAACTGAGATTACAAAGGCTTTCGATATCCTAACAATATATATGCCAGATTGGCTACAACACTCAGGTTCTCTCTTACCTACAAAGGATTTCACCGTTCCATACATCATGCCTTTTATATCTCGGCCGCATCAATCCTGTTGCATAGTCCAAGCGTCAATGCGATCGCACGCTTCAATACGCTTTGGCATTCCAAGGCTCAACACATTCAAGCGAGGCTTCGCCACGAGCCATCCATTCCCTGCACCCTGCATGAAGCTGGTGGGGGATCAGTACGTTCGTCCTCACATGTACTCATGCAAAGATCTTCTTTCCAAACCGACATTGTAGTATTTATGTTAAACCATGCAACTTAGCTTATGATCTTGCTATGTTCTCCTTAGGGTCAATTTCATGGCATATTCGAAAGCGTAAAGCATGTTAGCATGGCAAGCATGTTATTCGAATTGAAATAGGCAAGCAAGTAAGCAATCTCATCTTTGTTTCGTGGCGCGACTTCTTACCAAGTCGACGCACTCGCCCTTGCACCGACGCAAGGTGAATGCGTCCCATTCCTTCCCTGTCATGTTATAAGTACATCTCTAAACAGGATCTATGTGTGGGGCGTATACGCGCCTACACTTTCAACCCATCGTTATTTAGCTATATGAAGGCCGTTGGCGTATCTGCGTCAGAATGGACTAAAGGAGTTCCTTACTTTCTTTTTCTCTCCTTCTTTTCTCAATATTGGTCTGGCTGCCCGACGTTTAACGGGTGGGTTGCGGTCCCAACAACCGAAACGTTTCCGCTACATACCATCATTTATCGCTTTTTTCGTTTATAAGACGAGTGCTACTCGTCTTAAGGATGTGCGCCTACAAAGATTATTCGATTCCCTCCTAGGCCAAGCGGTTCCAGGGTGCTCCGGTATTTAACCGTTTGGGGGAAACAATCGCGCACGAGTTATTATCACATTAATCTCAAGTCCATCCCAATCGACCATGCAACGCCCTTATTATTCTAGCAGTCAAATTCAAACAACCAAACATAGTCTTGAGTCCGAGACTCAGACTTTATCATCTCGTATTTCTTCCGTTAACTTTCTGTGTTCTTACGTTTCATACTTCATTTCAATGATTCAATGGCATCATGCCTCAACTCAATGCTAGTCAACCGAACGACCCGAAGGTCTCGAACACCTTTCGAAGCATTATGTCATATCCGACAGTTCTGCCACATTCATGCCACAACTGTATTCTCTCGCAACGAAGTCATCTTTTATTATCTCGTGCACGAAGGCACGTTTTGATCGTATTTCGATGTTCTATAACTTAGTGTTCAATGTTCGGGGCTTGTGCGCTAGGGCATTCGCCTATTGTCTTTCAATGTTCTAGCCTTCTAACTCGTGTGCGAAGGCACGTTATGGTTCGTGTACTAAGGCACTCGCCGATTACAGTTATCCCATGTTCTTGTAGCTCGCGCACCGAGGCGCTCGCCTTTGCGATATCCAATGTCCCATAGCGACTCGTGCATACGATGCACCTTTCATTTCAATTATTCTAACTTAGTTTTTGACTCACACTATGATTTACTTTCCGATTGGACCACGCCCATGGCGTCGATAGGTTAACTTAGCATACAATAATATATTTGACTTATCGCATGAAGGAGTAAAAAGAAGAGTCAATCCTCCCACCTTGAGTCGATACGCCTTTTTTGTTTCGCCGAGCCGATGCGGCTCGATTTCATAACTTCGTTGCACGGCCACTCTCCTGACTTAGCCATTCGAGCACTTCGTGCTTCATTGAATTATACGTCCGATTTGGCTTATCGTGCCCAAGTCTCAGTCCGTCGCAAGGCGTCGATTTGGTTTCGCGGACCCCTTACTAAATAAGGCAAAAGGTCGACCTCTAATATTTTTGCGTCAACGCATAACTTGCACACGAAACCAACTAAAATCAATACTTGCATCGATTCGAACTTGCGCCTTGGTCGATTCGATTTCTTAGAATCTTCGAGCCGATTCAACGCACTCATCCTTCGGGGCAACGTGGCACTTCGCATCGATTCAACTCGATGCATTCTTTGGGACAAGACAACTCTTCGAATCGACATAGTTCGATGCATTGCTCGGGACAACGTAACTCTCGTATCGATTCGCATCGATATATTTCATTCGGTCAACGTGACTTGCTGAGTCAACGCTTCAGCGTAATGTGCCGTACGGAGCGGGGCATTACATGGCCTCACCCAGAATCGGGTCTTGGACTGGTGAGGATGCTGCCACAAGAGGAGAGCCACTCGGTGCAGCCCCCTTGCCCTTCACAGATCTCTTGGTGACCTTGGGGGACATGATTCGTTAAGAAAGGAGAAGAAGAGTCTTTTGAAAATTCTAAAAGAGGCACTACACCATAATAGGCGATTACCCACGGTTATTACCGTGACAATTATTTTTCGTCACGGTAATAACCGTTATGAGTGGGGCGTGGTTAATATTTAGTCACGGTAATAACCGTTACAAATATTTATTTTTGTCACGGTTATAACCATTACAAATATTTATTTTCGTCACGGTTATAACCGTTACAAATATTTATTTTCGTCACGGTTATTATTGTTACTAATTTTATCTTCATAACAGTTATTACCGTTACAAAAATGTGCTATTACGTTACTTATTTTTCACGTTTGTAACGGTTATAACCGTTACCAATATCCTTTTTTGAAAGAAAAAAAAATTCAATATATTTTCCATTAACCTATATTCAGAAGACTTCAAAGCAATATGTAATCGAAGATGAACTCTTATCAATATGCACATAAATTCAAATTCATATATATTACAAGTTGAATACAACATATAACATTACAAGATCTAAGCCTCAATATCAACACAAAGGAGAACCATTTCTCTTCTCAATTCAAATTCATATTACAATAGTTGAATACAACATATAACATTACAAGATCTAAGCCTCAATATCAACACAAAGGAGAACCATTCTCTTCTCAACACAAATGTAAGAGAAAGAAACATTCCTCTATGGCTCATCCCCGCCATCTCAGCTATACCAACAGCATGATTGTATTACAAACTGATACAAACATATATGTTGCCTGCGTATACACACCGAACTTGAAGTAATGATCTTTCCCTCCTCTATCTCCAATACTCAACTTGAGAGCACCGTCAACGAAGAACCTAAATTTCTCACTATACATTAGGAAGCAACATCTGGATTCTCTCATGGCACAGCAACAACAATAGCAACAACTGTTGTTGCTGCTCTCCAAGAGGTGATGATGATGGCTCCTCCTCTATCCTTTGATCAGAGGGAGTGTGGACTAGTGAAGAGGAATGACCAGGAAGAAAGGGGGATGGGTTGACTAGGTACGTACTTCTTGGGGCTTAGAGCCTTCTCTCATAAGGACATTCTCAGCATGACAGTAGCTGGCCTCCCTTGCATGAACAATATCAATCATCATGGCCCATGAAACATTAATGATGTTAGTAGTGAATTCTCATAGAAATCTGCATTATCTCATCAACTCAATAATTATGTGCATATAATAAACTAATTATCTGAAATTGTTAGACTTTAAGGATCACTATGACCTCAATATTGCTTCATGTGAAGATGTGCCTAGATATATCAAGGTACAAAGGAATCAAGTAACTAATATAAAATCCCAGGTAAGAAGAGTTAATCTACATCATATTGAACATGGCATATATTTTCCATCTCCATCTATAGATATCTATAAATATTCATGATAAAGAAGAGCAGGGGAAAAAAACTATATAAAGGACACGATACACTGGCACTCAGTACTGAGTAATTAAGCAACTATGCCCATACTTCAGTAGAAACAATGTAACAAAAACAAAATGAACAAGGATTAAAGAAGAAAAAGCTATCAAGTAAAAGTCCCACAACAACTCATGTTATATAGACTCATCAGGTTATCCCGATGGTTGAACCCTGAAAAATGTTTTTCTTCTTGCCATGTCTAGAACCAAAATTCATGCCGCAAGTTGGTTCAATGTTAACATAAACTAACACTAGTAATCCATGTATGCAATAACCAAAAACTAGTACTTACCTGTGATAGTGTAATATTAGGACCAATCCTCCTCCAATTATGAATGCCTTCAAACTTGCTCCTTCAAACACTTCCAAGACACTACCTTCAGGTTCTTGCTCAGAATTAGGCAGCCTTCAAGGAGACAAGAGTATCTACTATCGTACCTCGGATGCTTTATCACCAGCTGGACGACCCCTTAATTCTGCCAAGTAATAAACAACCTTCTCTTTATATTCTTCCAGTGAACCTCTTCCTTGAACTGCCATGAGAACTGCAATAGGGACACTAAAACCGTACATGAAACACCATCCTCCAACTGCATTAATCTGTATCGTCTCGTGCTGAATCTGTGTCAGTGCAACATAGATGAATGCTCACATGCTCCGATTATATATGTCCCCAAGCCACATTCTTTGGTTTGCTTCATTCTTAAAATAGAAATTACATAAGAGCATATGTGGTGCGGGTGTTTGGAACAACCTTGGAAGTAGGTATCAGAGACATCTACAGGGTTAACCTATTTCTATTGACACACCTGTGGTTGTAGCAGTCCTTTGGAATGTATGTTGCAATAGTACAGGCCTAGACAGTAAAAGGCGGTAGCTTATAGGCATGAGGTCTATGAGAGGTAAGTATGAACAAGGGTTGGTGTTCCTGCACAGGCAGGTAAGGTAACATTGTGTGTATGTGTACGTGTGTCTGTGATATCAGGTAATTGCCTTATGTCTCGATAAGACTCCAGAATTTGAGTCGACATCTTATTGTTTGAACCTATGTAGCCATAATAGGGTATTACCTACACAGGAAAAACTAAAGGAAATCAATATGAATATTGGTGCATAGGAGTCTGTGGGGTATCAGATATTGCTCTGTGTGCTAATAGCCTGGTACTCACACACGTTTTCCCTTACTGTGTTACACCTGTACATTTTACTCAGTATTCCTAGATGTTCATTTCAGTTACTGTTTGATTAGGTTAACCCTAGGCAGTAAAAGGCGGTAGCTTTGTGTTAGCTTATAGGCATGTACAGTTTCATCACCACCATATCAATCAAGTTGGCAGAAAAATGGATGAATGTCCCCGAATTACCGATGAAAATCATATTTACCATCCCCTTAGTTACCAGGGAAATTTTAAAGTAGCAAATTAGGAAGAAGATAGACAATACCGGAATATCTCTTTCCTGAATACCAGGACCTGAGAAATTGGTGCAAAGAGCTCAATCAAAATCTGGGGCACTCAAGTTTGGATAGCATAGATGAAGCTCCTGCAGATTTGAATTGTCCAGGTTCAGAAAACCATATGGAAGAACATCTATATAAGTACATACTATTTACAACTCGACTGTGAACTTTTATAATTAACTTAGGTTATTTGCAGATGACTTCCCTCAGTTGAGGCCTAACAGCAACTCTATGTAACTGTGTTACAAATAGATAAATATTCAGCTCAATATTAACCAAACGTAAAAGTTTCTCAGTTGAACATATTGTCTTATAACAATAGAGAACATGTTTGTCTCCACAATATGCGGTGATTGGAAACTGTTTAAACAATAGAAACCTTGCATGGCAGAACATGATACTACCCTGCATAACTCTCAAACTGGACAATTTATCATTTAGCCCTTCTCATCATCATCTTTTTTATCGTATACGTTATAACATAAGAGTGAGAGGAAACATAGAAAACGTAATTTGTAGTTTTCCATAAAACCTCTATTTAAACTTTAAAGAAGGATGGTTGTGGGGAAGATTGCCAAGGATGTTTATCACCGACAGTAAGACAGAGAGAGGTAGTGAATTTTCAAGTAAAATTTAAAGCAGTATTGAAATTTAGCCTACAGATACTCTCTAAAAGATAAATGTTAATACTTTTAGACACTGTATGCAGTGCAGCAATAGTTCATCCTACATCATTTACTGGCATGAGAAGTCACATATTTATGCTGCCTATTCATAAAGTTTATAAATGTAATTGAATTTACATGCCTCAGCACTAACAGATTAATTTAAACACATCCCAATGTAGCAAGATATATATGCAGTAAGCAGGCAAGGAAACCATAAATATTCAAATGGGGTACCAGAGTGTAAGGATCCTTCGCCATTTGAGTAGAACTTCACCTGAACCTATCTTTTCTGGGAACAATTGTACCTGCCTTCTGGAAACTAGGTATGCTGTCTTCGAAAACTTCAAGTTTGTGATAGGTACCTCCAGCATATGCAAGTCCATTTTTCAGATTGTACCACGACTGTTGACCAGGCAAATAAACCGATACAGATTTCTGCCCCTGCACGATATTAGAAGTAAATCCAATAGACATTACGTGTTTGCAATTAGAAAATAATCACACAACTGATAATGTAATCATGTAGGATACCTGTTCATAAATCCCCTGGACAAGGAGACTTTCTCCAACCATAAAAGCCTCGCCATTGTTAAATGTTTCTTTGTCATCAGGGAACTCCAGCCACAAAGGACGCATTATAGGGATGCCACTTACACTAGCCTCTCTAAATAGAGTGTAGTAATATGGTAACAACGAGTAACGAATGTGTATTGCCTCCCTCATCAAAGCAGTGTTTCTTTCTCTATATCATTGTGTCCAAAAAAATAAAAGTCGAAGAAAATAATCACTAAAAGAGAAAAGAACAATCATATGTAACCAATTTTTAACTGTTACAAATCATTTTCTGATAGTATAGCAAAAGGAGACGCGAGAGAATTATAACTTATAGGATGTATGGATATAAAATTTAACCTTATGCTAGGACTCAAGGCAACTCTGCTTTATTTTTAAAGACATACATAGAACATGAGTAAACCATCCAAGTCCATATCATATAAACTTTAGAGAGCACCAAATTGAGAAACAACGTTTGTCTTGTACCATTTTACATATCATCATAAGTAAATGAACTATCAAATATCAATGCAGAAACTACTACAGAATATAATAGTCATAATCAAATTAACATACTAGCGATTTCATTAGCCATCATACTCATAATAACATACTAAAGGGAAGTCTTTTAGTCTCTACTTCTAGTCGTTTACAATAGTTAAACTTATTTTCATGCAAGATTACTGTGACCTCTTTTATTTAACTCTGAAACTACTTTATTTTTAAAGACATACATAGAACATGAGTAAACCATCCAAGTCCATATCATATAAACTTTATCCTCAAATTATTTTATCATTTTACTTCATTTAATTAGCATTTTTTTTAACTCTTTTCTGTCCTAGAAATAAAAGACATCAATATATCATCTAACTACATCCTTTACTGAGGTATGCAGTTTTTAGCCTTTCCAATATAACTAGTTGATTGTTTATCATCCTATAGAAATTACTTAGGACTCCCCACATAAGACAACGCTAGCTCTTTTGCTCAAAATCGAATTGACCAATATAAAAATTCCAACTCACCTTTTTATATATTTCAAGAAAAGTAAACCATTGCAAGATTGTTCTCTTAGATGTCTTCAGTTATATTCACAAATGACCAATGTTTTCATCCAACAGGGTATTTCTGTTGCGAGATTGCAAAAAAGCCTTTAAACATACTACATTATAAAGGTAACACAACAGAACAGCTTAGATTAAAACTCAAAACCCTGCAATTACATTATATAGTTGAAAACTAAGTAACTCTCGAGTTAGTCACAATATTTAATCAATCAGTAGTAGTGTCATATGATTCCTTTTACTGAAGTAGCTATTCCACATTTGTTGACAATTATCACCTAAAACAACAACTGCCTTACAGATCCTAGGACTGGACATGTGTTTAGACACAATTGCAGGCGACGCAATAAAAAAAGGGATATCAGGAGGTTAGAAGAAAAGGCTGACTACAGGTTCTGCATTTTATCTAGTATTCCTATGCACAGAGCACTATTTAACACCTTCTTAACTATTTGATATGAAACTAATGTTTTCTCCTGAAAAGTAGAGTGAATAAAGAGAGATGTACGCTTTATAGAATCCAACTATCATGAATTCCGCTTTTGCTAACCATATTCTCCATGTGATGAGTTGTCGGTTGTATATAACAGGAGAGATGATTGTCGGACCTTACAGAGCACTTTTTATGGATGAAATATCAAACGGTCTAGACAGCTCCACACCCTTCCAGATAGTAGCTCGTATTCAGCAATTTGGTCACATTAGTGAAGCCACCGCCTTAATATCCCTTCTTCAACCAGCACCAGATATTTAGTCCTTTTGATGATATCATCTTGATGGCAGAAGGAAAGATAATATACCATGGCCCTCGAGATCGTATTCTTGAAACTTAGATGGATCAATACTTGAGATGTGTGAGATGTGTGCTCTATATGTTTACAAAATTTAGGAAAGGGGGGGGGGGGGATAAAGAAGAGAAAAGATTAAGACAACTAAAGAGCATACCTAATAAATTGTACAATAACATTTTCCTAACAAGGGCCACTGTAATATGATTTGTGCCCTAAAAAAGACAGGATTAGAGGCAACATGGATGGCATGCTTGCCTTATTCTCACTCAGAATGTTTTAGGCATTTGAGCCTGTATAGTTGTGCAATTTATTTCATAGTTTCAAAATAAAACAACTAACCTGACATGAACTTTACCCATTTTCGACCCAAATTAATATGATACAACTTGTTTACAGCTCAAATTCACATAGACTGATATTAACTCTTTCGTTCATCAACATATCTTAGGTTTTTCCGGCAATTTCTTCTACTATTTGCCCTTCATGTCATCTAGCATCAACATCTTTGTTCCGTTTTATAGCCTCACGTAGTTCATCTACTAGCTATCTCTCATAGTTCATTTACAGGAATTATTTCTTTTCTGTACATTTTGATACCATTTCGATATGTTACATACTAAACAGAACATGTATAAATGTCAACACAAGCTACGATTTTATGTACCCGAGACACTCTGGCTTAATACGAGTTAAATTCTTGAATTTGAGTACCTTATAGTGGATATATAACCTCTGCTTGTAGGCTGATGGGTTAGCATCAGATGATTATTCTAGTCCGTGTCTAACATCTACCATCCTTGCCTTTCAAGTGATTTTCATAGGCATTCGAAAAACAACAATATATGATCTTGTGAGATGATAAATTTCTTATCTTTAACATGTAAGACCGAGTACTCATGCATCCTTTAAGAACTCTTGTCATTTTCTAAACCACATTAGAATTGTGACCTAGACCTTTCTTAAATGAAAATGAAAATTGACCCAAAGAAACTTCATAAAATCCTAAATTAGAATCAATTCTTCCACAATAACATCTAGCATGCTCATTATATTTTCACCTAAACCTGCCAAAGCCTTAAAAAACTGAAGCATGAACCTAAATTAAACAAATAGACAAAAAGAAGTTTATGTTTTACCAGCAGAACATCATCAACATTGAAATTTTTGACTTTCATGACTCAAATATTCAAGAATAAAAATCTACAGTTTGGATAGATACTCACCTTCAGTTCTACACCATACTCTAAACGAGAGCGAACTCCAATGATAGAATGCTCGACACTACATTTTTGCAAGAAACAACCATATGATATGATTGCATCAACAATATACAAATTTCAGATAAAAGTTGTAACCTTCCCAAAGTTGCATTATAAAAAAGCACCAAGTTATGCAATTTTTGTATCAGCATACCCGACATTTTTCAACATTGGTAGGGGTAAATATCTAGGTGATGTGAAGAAGGGATTCATTGGATCATAAAACCCAAACTACGGAGGCTGCACAGAAAAGAGCAAATGACAAACTTAGTTTTATTCACATAGCATCAACAATATTGATATAAATGCATTTTCTTCAGAAACCTAGCTCTATACAACATTTATGGAAGAAAAAAAAAAATCCTCTATAGGGCTTGTATAGAGAACCTCAAATTCTTTAACAATAACACATCAAGGAAATGCTAGTTCATATAATCTTCTCTATAAAAATGACCTACATGATTTGTGAGAGCCAAATTGACAAAAAAAATGACTTGAACATAGGATTGCACGATCATGCCAATGTGAGAAGCATCGGATGTAAGCCAAAGTTACTAAGCATGCCCAAAAAAATATAGCAAGAATGATAACTGAAGAACATTTCTTGGTATATTTAGTATACCTATCATCCATGGAAACACACGAAACTGTAATACCAGCACGTGTGTCAATATGCTTCTGCAAGAAGTTTTTCTATCATTAAACTTTATTCCCATCAAATTAATGAACACAAATATAGTTAAAAATAGAACTAAACTTAAGAAATATCAACTAAATAGCAAATAACATGCCTTCACAAAGTCCATATATTCCATTCGATACAAGTGATCTCAAGACAAAATTAAGATATGCTCAATATTCTTGTTCTTGGCATCCTGCTTGAGCAGAAACATAATTAGGCATGAATTAAGAAGCGCTAGGAAAAGATGACATGTATAAATAAGTCTCACTCCCTTTTAAAGACCGACACCACTTGTTGGAAATAAAGTACAAATGCCGAACACCCAAGTGAATTGTCTCACAACATCTGCTGTCCCTTGGAACCAATTCATGCCTAATTCTCCTGGTGTTTGTGTGGCCGGCAAAACACTTGTTTGTGTGTGTAGTCAAATTCTAATAACTTAAAACTTAGATCTGCATTCTAAAATGGTACCCGATCACAATATTAAAAAATGAGGCAACAATAAGGACTCCTTGAAAAGCTCGCATAGTATGGACAAATTTTTGCAAATTTCCTAAGAGTTGATTAGTATAGAGACACTTAAAATGAGTAAAATACCTGAAATAATATAAAATTTACTTGAATTAACGAAACTGATGCTATCCATGAATTTGACGCATAATAACTAACCATCCAAACACTAATTAGAAAAAGGAAAACAGAAGGCTAAGGTTCATACTTGAACGGAGAGCTCCCTTTTCGGAGATGGTACCAGGGCGAGCGGGTACGCCTTCGTCGCTCCCCTCGGACCCCTCTGCGGGCCCGCCGAACCAAACTGGCCCTTTTTAATCCCACTAATGATTGGGAAGCAAAACCATTGAATATTTGAACTTACTATTGAATATTTGAACCCTGGATGGTGTTTTTCACCAGCACTCCCACGCAAACTTCATATGGACAATCAGGCACAAACACTTACTATTTATTTTAAATTATTTATTGCCCTAGTTATCAGAAACCAATATAACACGGTAATGTTCAAATTCTATGATAATTGTAGTAGAATTCTCAGTATGTTGTTGTCATTGACGGGTACGAGGATGTTCCTGCATGGATGAGGATGCTCTGATGAAAGATGTAGCAAATTAACCTATGATTGTTGCGATTGAAGCAAGCGGTTCAGCTTTCCAGTTCAACTCAGAGATCTGAGGCTTTAAGTTGTATATACATATCAATATCCTTCCATATGAATAACCTATATAATGCTGTAACGGCTAATATTGTTACTGTGAAGACATGATGTATTAACTGGTGAATGTAGCACTAAGAAATTGAAGAATATAATGGTAGTCAAGGAAGATTGGACTGAGTAGGAATGATATTAAGGCCTATTATCTGAGAAAGAACCTCAAAGAAAAGCAAAAGTTTCTTACACAAATATGTCAAGCGCAAAGGTATGGCCTTTGCAGAAGTCACCATAGCAAAATTATACAGCTTATAATGTGCTGGAAAAGTAGACGGAATGATACATAGGATCGCTTTTAAAAACATAGAAAATTAAGCGAACATCAGCTAGAGAAAATAAAAATCCCTACTTCATTTCTTAAAATTAAGTCTTGCTGGAACGTACTTGATGTACTCGGTGACGGTGAGCTGCTCGACCATCAGCTCCCATATCCCCGGGCAGGGGTGGATGGGGATGGCGACAAACGGGGGTGGACGATGACGGCTTCCTGAAGTCAAAATCAGTAACTATGAGCAAAAATGAAAGAAGAATTAGGTTAGGATTTTTTTTGGTAACCTGGACGGAGCGGAGGACTTCGACGAAGGGATCGTCGGAGAGGGTGTAGTGGTGGTGATCGTCGGAGAAGACTTTGGCGCGGCCGTCGAGGAGGTTGTGGGGCTTGAGGATGCCCTTCCCCTGGTTGACGTACCTGGACGAGGAGAAGAAGAAGAATGAAAAAAATTAAGGTTAGGGTTTCTGAAGGGAGGAGGGAAAGGGAGGGAATGCTGAAAAATAATGTGGGAAGAGGGATTTCATTTGTGTCACCAAGTACGTGAATATTAAGTGCGGGAAGGAAGTGTTTTTTACTTGTAATAGTTTTATTTTTCATTTGTAACGATTTTTATTGTTACAAAAGTATAAAATTATAAAATAAAATAAAATTAGAACTTTAGTAACGGTTTTTCAAGTATTGTAACAGTTATTATTGTTACAAGACTGTCATGGTAATAACCGTTACGAATTATAAAAAAATGTGTACAAATTGTGTATTTTGGTGTAGTGAGAATAATGAACTTTCTCTCTCCTTCAGAGCCTATTTATAGGCATGGACGACTTCCTATGCGCCCACTATTTGCTATGCGCTTATGCGCCCATCGCACAATATGCGCCCACAATGGCCTATGTGCCCACGTGAAGATCCAGCCTCTTGCGCACTATGCGACTGCCACTTGCTGACGTGGACGACATATGAAGGATGGACCTCTTCAAATTCCACCCCGATGAATCTGTCAGTTCAGATTTTCGAGGAAGATCTCAACAGTCGTCTCTCTGACAGGCTGGCCAAATGCTATGCGCCTAAAAAGAGAGGCGTGTTATGCGCCCACTGCATCACAAGAAGACGGTCCATGCTTCTTTCAAAGTATTTTGAACTCATTCAAGTATCGAAAACTTTGAAGGGGGTCTTGTAGAAGCATGAAAATTTCAGCAATAAAGCCTTATGCGCCCAAGCCAATGAGGACATATACGCCCAAGTGAAGCTCCTATGTGCCCAAAGTCACCCTGTGAAGCTCCTATGCGCCCATCACCCTGTGAAGCTCTATGCGTCCATCACCCTGTGAAGCTCTATGTGCCCAAGACAAGCTCCCCCAGAAAGTGGGCACCTAGCCCTGTTTCAGGCTATGCGCCCAAGGCAATGCGCCCAAGCCAGAGTAGCCCCTGACTTGGTCTAAAGCTACGATCAAAACGTGCACCGAAGCGTACGGCCACGTCAGTCTCCACGAGCAGTCGTGCACCGAAGCATGCGGCCACGTCAACACCACGATCAACCCATGATCTCGCAGCCTGCATGCGCCTACACCCTATACGCCTAAGGCAGGACTATGCGCCCACATGAAAACCAGTGTGTTTTCTCATATGGGCGCATAACATCATTCCAGCTCAAGAACGACTATAAAAGGGGTCTCATCCCTCTTCAAAACACAGAACGGAGAGCATTTTCAAGAGCCAAATTGCTGTACTTCTTGCCAGTGAGCCGAGAGTTAGCAATTTTTTAGGTTTTCTCCCACTTTTATAATCGGAGTGTCAACGGAGTAAAGGAGCAACTGCCGTTCGATCTCCATCGTCCCATTCCCCAGAATACTTTTTTGTACTTGGGGATCTTCAGCGCAGGATCTCTCAGGCGTACTCGATTTGTGGTACCTTGCGCCAATAAAGAAAAGACAACATTTCTTCTTCTTTTTGTGTGTGTCCACACTCCTCATCAAACTGCTCACTATCGCTGTCCTCTGTGGATGAATCTACAAAATCCATGATCCTCGTTCAACTTTGTCATGAATCTACAACACCACTTCCTCGCTCCTCCTTCCTACTATTTATCCTGGATCTCCTATATTTCTTTTTCTATTGAATATAACATTTTTTCTCTATTGTAATTATATATATATATATTTTTTGTAATTATATATATATATATATATATATATATATATATATATATATATATATATATATATATATATATATATATAGCTGACCTTAGAGCCTACTAATATATCGAAGATTATTTCACAATGTACTGTCTATTTTGTCTGTAGAATTTTGGACACTAAGGTATCGATGAAAAGAAAAAGAATGTTACAACGAGACTTTTGCCGATTCAAGATACGAAGAGAGTCGAGGTATACAAAAAAATCTCTCTAATTAAATGGAGAAGTTGCTATGAATATTGTTATTGCTTGGGCATGATTTTAAGATGAAAAACTAATTTTGGCAACACGTCGAGGAAGGTGCACGACTGAGATCCCGGAGGATTCAGAGAGACAAAATTGAAATACAACACTTCGAAGAAGGTACAAGTGATTTTCGTAACAACAACGATAAAAGTCCACAAAATGTTTCTGATTAGATCAGAGAAGATTTCGTGGTCAAGAGACGAACCGAAGAAGATCCCGTTTAGAACGAGATAAAAGTGAAGAAGAGATGAACGAAAGAACGGCCTGCTGGGGTGAATGATCACTGGCGCTCAAAGCTTGATTCGCCCCACAAGAACAGTTTTCAGGATCTAGCAAGTTCAGAAAAGAACTTATGGAACACTCTGCTCTTCTGACTCCTCGGATGGCGCTGACTCACTCTATGTTTCTCTCTTCTCTGCTCTGAACTCTGAAAATTTCGTAGAACACATACGTCTCATGATCCCATGAGTCCGAGTTCGAGTCCGAGTCGCTAAGCCCCTACGGGACTTAGCTCCAATAGTTCGAGACCGAGTCGCTAAGTTCCTATGGGACTTAGCTCCAATGGAATAAATTTCAAGAGCATGACACAAAGCATTAATACTTCATTTGTTGGGTTAGCCTTCTACTACGAGAAAAATACCCTCACATGGCACCCATGTGCCACTCCACACCACATGTGCATCTCTAACACAAACAAGCTTATATAGAGATATAATTCATATATTTTAATCTATCATAAGTATATTTTGGGTATATATATATTATATATATATATATATATAATAATTATAATATTATAT
>JANAVB010006198.1:1258238-1386167 GCA_029216955.1 Iris pallida | reverse complement strand
TATATATATATAGATAGATAGATATATAATATATATATATCTATGATATATATATAATATATATATATTATTAAGTAATATTTTGGGGTGTCCGAATGGTGTCGATTGGATGTCCGTGCTAGCTTCTTAGGCAAAACCTCCAAGTGGTAGAAGAAATTCACATGTGAACTCCTTGGCAGCATGATCAATATAAAATGGCAAAGGCTGCCATCAGAGTGGACATAATCATAAAAACTCATTCATTGAAGTATTTTCCTCGCATCATGCTGTGATTCTGCATAGCACCTGCACCGATGATTTAGGGCATGCTTTAATTTGTTGGCCAGAAACATTGGCTTTTTCCAATTAGTAATAATGTTGAACGTCATAGTTCCTACATGGTAATCATAATTATATTATCTACTACCTTGGTTATTCGCCATATCTTTGGCAGTGTTGTGCTGTGCTGTGCTGTGCTAGCAGCTTCTACAGAGTTCTTTTTCAAGGTATGGATAGGGTTACCGGCAAGCTCATATGGATGCCACAACTGGTAATCCGATTCCAGGGTGATCATAAGCTTAGCTTTGAACAGAGAGAAGTAAACAATATCATGGTTCCTCTTAACAAGTATAAAAACACACACACACTATATATAAATATAAACTTTTCTTAGAGTGGTTGCTGGCGCGTATTCAGAAATATATATTGGAATGGATTAGAGTAAGTTGGGGTGGATTAGATGTAAGCAAACTCTCATAAAAAGTCAAAATTAAAAATCTATATGAAAAAAAACAAGTAAATTTTTTTTTTGAGCCCACCTCACCCCTAACCTAAATCCGCCCCCTGAGTGGTTGAACTAAGTAGATAACAAGTTAAGGCTTCGTTTGGAAGGAAAATTAATTCACCCTATTTTTCATGGAAATGAGATAAAAATTTTATTAGATTTTGTTTCTGTATCTGGTAAACTAGGAAAGCATTCAAGACCATTTGATTTTTCCAGTATTTAGTTATAATATTATATATATATATATATATATATATATATATATATATAATATTGCAAATGATCTTTAGCTTAGTGGTTAAGAGAGATGCATACTGTCCGAGTGGTTAGGAGATCGATTTCGGTGGGAGCGTTCGCCACACAATTACCTTCTTTCAAATATATATATATATATATTATATATATATATATTATATATATATATATTTTATATATATATATATATATATATATATATATATATATAGTATATATATATATATTTTCCCATTCAAAATAGCTCGAACTATAGCAATGGGTAACCTTTTTTTTTTTTCCCCACAATTACCTTCTTTCACAGTTACCCATTTCAAATATATATATATATATATTATATATATATATATATTAATATATATAATATATATAGCAATGGGTAACTGTGACGAACTCATCACCACTGGAGCTCGAACTCCGACCACTTGGCCGCATGCATCTCTCTTAACCACCAAGGGAGGGGGAGGCTGTCCAACACAAAAGGAGACGACGCGAAACAAACCCAATCCCTCAAAAAAAGAAAGGAAAATCTGATGCCTGAAGCCGAGGCCAAACAAAACCACCTCAGCCTACAAAAATAATAATATAAAAATAATAATATTATTATATATATAATATATTATATATATATATATATAATATATATATATGCTTTATTATTATATATTATTATTATTATTTCCATAATATGCTTCCATTTTTAAATAAAAATAACATCATATAAATTCAAAAACAATAAGTAAAATAGGCAATAATGCATTTAAGCAACGTCCTATATTTTATAATAAATGATGGAAAAAAGAAAAATAATTCCATGGTTCCGGAACTAATTTTTCATGTTTTTTTGTCCGAAAAATAGTTGCTAAATTTATGACAAGCAAATAAAGGAAAAAAAAAAAACTACTTTTTTTATGATTTTTTAAATCCGTAAACCAAAATAACCTTAGAGCACGCAAGTCCAAACAAACAAGAGATATCAAAGATTTGATATCTGAAAGGGGGAAAAACATGTTTTCATGCTTCTTTTATATTCAACTAATCTAATTATCATCTTGGAAGCTAATAGCAAGCATCTTTCCCTGCCAAAAGATTGTAGAGTTGGTAAATTAGTCAAAGCATTTGAGGTATGTGGGCATGCATTCCAATGTCATCATCCCAGTCTTCGATCACAATAGGTCGGCTATGTTGAACTCGAGTGGTTCTTATGATTACGGAGGAGAGGTATAAAATTTCGGCTGGATGGTGGAAGATCGGTGGATTGAGTTATAGGAACGTATTATTCCTTCTATTTACTTGGTAGGCGTTGGAAGACAATGGGTCCAATAGACATACAATACAACATACACAAAGTTCCAGGACCGGTCCTGAGATTCCGAGGGCCTTGTTCAGAAAACTGAATACAAGACCCTACTTTATGTATAAAAAAATGATGGTATATATTAATGGCACTTAGTTAATTTAATTCTTCTTAAAAAATGACCAATGTGTAATTAAAAATTAGGTATATTTAGATTTGGGGTCTCAAATAAGTTTTAAAATTGTGTTTGGGTCTCCATATTATACATAATTACTATTTGGGTCTCTAAAGTGTCACTAAAAAAATGTCACTAATTATTTGGTGACACTTTTGAGACCCAAACACTAATTATGTATAATATGGAGACCTAAACACAAATTTTAAAACTTATTTGAGACCCAAAGTCTAAATTTTCCTTAAAATTAATAAGAAAATATTATTTTAACTTTCATGTATTGAGAGAAAATTGTATTGATTGAACAACTATAATATCGAAATATTTAAAAAGTACTACTCAAATCTACATAAATTCATTTGCAGAAAAAGCTTGTTTGCAAAGAGAAGACGAAACATGTTAATCAAAATGTTCAATACATACTACAAGAAATTTTTGGATTTGAATGTTTTGGTTTGAATTATCTTTTAATTTTAAAAACTCGTGTTTTACTTGTTATGATTATGTTCAAAAAATATAATGTATTTTTTTCAAGTTCCAATCTTATAATGTTTTCTGCAAAAGCTACAGGTTTATGGCATGTAAAACATTTTTTAACAAAATAAATTCAAATAATACACATCAAAAATATTAAAACACATTATTCCAAAAAATTGTGCTTTACTTGCTAATTAAAATTTTGTTCAATAATATATCACTTTGAAACATGTATTCTTTTATAATAGAAGTTAGAGATTTTTGGTTATAAAAGTTATCCAAAATATATATATATATATATAATATATATATATATATATATATATATTATAATAGAGACGTAAGGGATTGAACCTTATATCCTCTACATGCAAAACAAAGACTTTGCCATTTGAGCTACATTACTACAATTTCATATTTGACTATGTATTATAAAAATATTATAACAATAAACTTTTAAAATTGAGGGACCTCTATATTAGGAGGCATCTTCGGTCGCTCCAAAAGAATATGTTTCCGACGGCCCTGCAAAGTCTCATATGTATCGTCGGACATATAAAAAAAAAAGAATAGGTCGGCTATGAGTCTTAAAAAAAGTTTCATAAAATTCAACAAAAATATTACTGATTATATTAATGGTCAGTTGTCTTCGGATCGCTAGATAGAGTTATGTTTTCCACGTGCAGTTTAAAATTATGTAACCAAGGAATATCCTCGATCCAAGTTCTCATAGACTAAAAAAAAAAATCTTAGACGAAGAGGTTTTCTACAGGACGAGAATTAGGCAAAAGTTTGTTCTGTTGAAGTATTTTTATATATGATGACTAGATTGAAGAATTTTTATATAGACGAAGAGGTTTTCGATCGGTGTCTTGGAGCACCTGGAGTTGTTGTCAAGACTGAGACGGATACGTAAATGACGCACCAAACCGCGAGGTTAGGGACCACAAATTGGGATATGATCATCCGATATATCTGGGAATGTGGCCTACGGGAAAACAAGGGGGCAACCCCCTCTCTTGCTCTTCCATATCAGCTATCAGGTTGAGAGTATTGATTCCTTTTCTCTCTGTTGTGGACCACAGAAATAAATGGTGTTGGATCTGGTTACTGCTGCTGGTTGTGTAGAAAAATACAGTCATTCATAGGTTATTTAGTTCGGGGTCTCGTATAATCTTTAAAATTTATATTTAGATTTTTCATATTGTGCAGAAGACGGTTTGAATTTCGTCATGAATGTTGATCTGGGCTGACCGTTAGATCCTCGTTGCCTTCGACATTTTATTCTTCTCCGACAAACGGATGACGCTCGTCGCACTCCACGGTTCTCCAGATAAAAGAAAAATTCCACCCCATCAACAACGATTATCTTCCTTCCTGACTAGGTGGAGGAGTTCGTCATTGGTTTGCCATTGATTGTAAAAGTACAGAACAATTATCGGAGGACTGAACTTAGACTCACAATACAAACTCGCTCGTACAAAGAAAGCCTAGGGACGAAAACCTAGGTACAGCAGTCTAAGTACGATTGTTTATTTTAGATTCTGGGGGGGTGACGATAGAGGCTCGGGAAGGCGACGGCAGCCCTGCCTTACTCCTTGGACGATCGGTATGCAGCCTTGGCTCCTTGTGAAAAGATGGTTGGCGTTGACGAAGAAGCGCTCTTTTTGCTCCCCTGTTGCTCTCCTGGCTTCTCTCTCTCTCTGTGTATTCTCTCTCTGATTCTGTATATTTTTTTATTCTTTTTGTTGCCGGCCCTTGTGCAAAGAAATAATGCTGGCTATTTATAAGAGTGGGGTATGATCATTAGGGTTTGCTAATGATCATTGTTTTGGAATGTCGGTGCTCCTTCAATCTATCTGAACCCTTGGTCCTGATTACAATGAATCTCGGCCATTAATGAGGATAGCACCGAATCTTGTGAGCAATTAATGTTGATTGCTTTAAATCTTCATGATTGATTATACCAATGTCTGATTGCTCGCCACGTGTCCCATTGGCTTGATGATAAATGATATGCCCTGATCTCAGTAATTATGATGATGATGTCAAATATATTTGTTGGGATTCGGTTAAATCCTTGATTGATCCTATGCCACGTATTTTAATTGTGGGTCCTGCCAGAGCCGCATGGGATAGGCAAGACTTGAACCGCAGGGAGATAATCTTCATGAGCCGCATGGGACAGTGCTTTATTGAGCCGCAGGGGATGAACTCTCAATGAGCCGCATGTGCATAATCTCTACGAGCCGCATAAGCTAGCGTTGTATTGAGCCGCAGGAACTCGTTTATTCTTGGCCGCATAAGCTCGCCTCAAAACTTTGGTAGACAGTGCCACTTTGAAGATTTTCCTTATTTCCGAAGTACTGCTTTTCGTGTCAGTCATTATGACAACTTTATGTCAGGTCTGTCACTTGTCAGGTCTGTCAGCCGTCAGAGCATTAAATGCGTCCACACGTTGGACACAACTATTTTTGAAGACCACGTGGCCTCTCTCTCTGGGCCGCATGGAGTTTACTCGAGCTGCCTATGTGCGTTGAGCCGCATGTCCATGTTGGTGACTTTTGAGCCGCATGATACTCTTGAGCCGCATGAAGCTCGTCTGATTTTGAGTCGCATGAAGCTTCCTGGGTTCTGTGCCGCATGAAGAATGTCTCATGACCGAGCCGCATGAAGGACGTCTCATGACCGAGCCGCATGAGGAATGTCTCATGACCGAGCCGCATGAAGGACGTCTCATGACCGAGCCGCATGAGGAATGTCTCGTGATCGAGCCGCATAAAGGACGTCTCATGACCGAGCCGCATGAGGAATGTCTCATGACCGAGCCGCATGAAGGACGTCTCATGACTCGCATGAGGAATGTCTCGATCTGCCCGTGCATTCGCTTTGTGGGCCCGGGTATCCCGAACACACGAGTGCATAGGTATCATGTTTTCTCCCTGATGTGGGGGGCTAATAGAAACACTTGCCCTCGATCTTTGTTGGGAGACTCTTGAGAATCACTCTGTCCGTTTGTCGCCGGGGGCTGGACACAGGCGGCTCTGTACAACTTTCCATCAGAGGCCCGCTTAGCGGGACGCTCTTGATGGTCAGAGGTTGGGACAGCTGACTGAGCCCGATGAGCCCGTGCTGCCCTAGACTTCTTCTACTTAGCACCCGAAGGTGCGTAATAGGAAGAGTCCAAGTTTGGAAGGAGGGAAGAGAAGTTGGTGCCCTTTTCAAAGGAGATAAGGGGGCTCTATTTATAGAATGGAGTGAGCCTTTTCTTCTTCTCCTTTCCGATGTGGGACTAAAAGCAATATTTTCCATGCTTCTACAGGACCCCCTTCAAAGTTTTCAAATTGCAAATTTGGAACACTTTGAATAAGAAGCATGGAAAGTAGATTTGTTTAGGTGTGGCAATCCAATCAGAGGTAGCATGGACGTGATAGGTTTGGGTGCTTCCGCTGGGGATTTTATGTGGACTTATCATCCTTCGCGTACCTTGGTTTTAGGTACAGATAATAAGTTGAGAGAGGGAACCATCATATTTACTCAGAGGTGGTATGGACGTGGTAAATATAAAGTTGATGGTAGAGCTTTCCTACTCAGAGGTGATATGGACATGGTAGGAGTGAACTCGAATGAGGATACATAGAACAACTCAGAGGTGCTATCAACGTGGAAGTTCTATGCATTGGGTGAAAGAATGCTATGGAACAGCTGGGCTCCAAAAGCATGTGATGATGAGGAAATATGTGGATGTACTAAGGGACCTAGTACGACATTTGTGGTCAGCAGAGGACATTTGTGGGCCTATTATCCTTGGCATACCTTGGTTTTAGGTACGGATAATAAGTTTGATAGGGATACCTAGGACAACTCCGCGGTAAGACGGATATGGAGGTTCTTGGTATCGGGCGAAAGAATGCCATGGAGCAGTGAACAGTTTTCTGTTTTCTTTCACTGTTTTTTTTTCTTTTGTCAAGGGGGTGTGATCCCAGATGATGTAGTACTTTGAATTTTGAATAAATGAGCATGTTTCAACTCATCTTCTCTTTCTTGTACTTGTGGTGTTTGTGGAATTGGACCTGCTGGGGGATTATTTGTGGACCTGTTACCCTGGGCGTACCTTGGTTTTAGGTACGAGTAACAAGTTTCGGAGAGGAATACCTAGAGCAACTTCACGATAAGACAGCTATAGAAGTTTTTGGTATTCGAGAGAATGCCAGGGAGCAACTGGGCTCCTAGGCATGATAGGGAAGGGATGGGCGTGTACTGGAGACCCAGTACAGCATCTGTGGTCGACTGAGGACATTTGTGGTCATCAGAGGACATTTATGGTCAACAGAGGACATTTGTGGTCAACAGAGGACATTTGTGGGCCTATTATCCTTGGCATACCCTAGTTTAGGATACAGATAATAGGATGAAAGAGAACCAACATACTTACTCAGAGGTAATGAGGACATGGCAAGTATGAGGGTTTTACCGTAGAATCTTCCTGCTCAGAGGTAATGAGGACATGGCTGGAGTGGACTCAGCGGAGGATATTTGTGGGCCTATTATCCTTGGCGTAACCTGGTTCAGGATACGAATAATAGGATGAAAGGGAAACCAACATACTTAGAGGTAATGAGGACATGGCAAGTACGAAGGTTTTACCGTGGAGTCTTCCTACTCAGAGGTAAAGAGGACATGGCAGGAGAGGACTCCATGGGGGATATTTGTGGTCAACAGAGGACATTTGTGGTCAACAGAGGACATTTGTGGACCTATTATCCTTGTCGTACTCCGGTCGTGGGTACAGATAATAGGTTGAAAGAGAATCGACATACTTACTCAGAGGTAATGAGGACATGGCAAGTATGAAGGTTTTTTCTACGGAGCCTTCCCACTCAGAGGTAATGAGGACATGGCAGGAGTGGGCTCAATGAAGAGGGGTACATAGAACGACTCAGAGGTAATGAGGACATGGAAGTTCTATGTAGGGGGTGATTTATTTTTGGCGGAAGTGAAACGACTCAGAGGTAATGAGGACATGGCCGTTTTGGAAATTTGTGGATCGCTTACCCTGGAAGTACGGGTATCGGATCATGAGGGAGGATCTCTTCCAGGAAGAAAGTTCAGAGGTACGATCATACATGACTTACTATCTGAAAGAGTGACCGGGATGTGAGTTCAGAGGCACCAACGGGTACATATCTCGATAATCTAGAATGTGGAGAGGTGAGTTTAGCGGCACCAGTGGGTACATGACTCGATAATCTGGAATGTGGAGAGGTGAGTTCAGCGGCACCAGCGGGTATATAACTCGATAATCTGGAATGTTGGAGAGTGTGAGTTCAGCGACACCAGCGGGTACATGACTCAGTGATCTGGAAAATTTGGAGGCGGAATGTGAGTTCAGTGGTACCATAGGGTACATAACTCAATCATCGGGGAATTTTTTTTTTTTGGATGTCGTTTCGGACGTAATACTTCTTCAGGAACTTGCCGTTGATGGGCAACATGAGCAAGTCTCAGTGTGAGCAGCCACATATTTGGCCAGCTCCGACTCTTCTTCGGCCACCCCGTGTAAATGCAGACTGAGAGGATGACTTGGGCAACTTGATTATCAGGGGCTCCATGGGTGGAGCAGAACGTGGAGTTGCTGGCAGACTAGCGACCCCCAGTTTGGCATTTGATGTGGGGCGAGGAGTGGCTGGTTCACTAGAAGTGTCAGACCTTGCATCGGGGTGACGACCCTTCCTGGGAAGGCGTATCGTCATGGGCCTGTCCGAGGGGTTGAGCTTCCCTGCTTGTGGTTGGCTGACTCTTGGTAGCCTGATTGTCAGTGGCTCCGTTGTGGGTCTCGGCACTTGGCCGGACCTTGGCAGCCGGATTATCATTTGCTCCTTCTGCGCTGAGAGGCTGATTGCGTTCTTCCGCAGAGTGGCGGTAAGGGGTGCAGACTTACCCGGTTTGCGAGCTTGGAGGTGGATCGTCAGGGGTCCTTCTGATCCCGTGGCTGTCTCGGTATGAGTTTGTGTGTCTCCTTCATCAAGGTGCCTCTTTGACTTTTCGTATAGGCAGGAGTCCGAGTAGTAGGATTCGACCCCTTTGAAGGGATCGATATTAGCAAACTCTGTCTTTACGAAGCCGTATTTGTCGACATATTTGAAGCACTGGTGTAGCGTGGAAGGCACGATCATATAATCGTGTATCCATGGGCGCCCCAAGAGGATGTTGTAAGAAGTGTCTGCATCTATGACGTAGCAGGTGACCTCGGATTGGAGATCGCCAATCTGACACTTCAGACGAATCTTTCCGCTAGGGTAGCTCCTGCCCGAATTGAAACTGCTGATGGCGGTGCTTGTAGGTGTTAGGCGATGCATTGGAATGCGGAGATGATGTAGCAGACCTTTCGGGATGATGCTTATGGAAGAGCCAGGATCAATGTGCATCCGATCCACTTTCACGTCGCCGATGTATCCTGTGTAGTATAGCGGGCGATCAGGTAGGTTGGTTTTGATGAGCATGTCCTGCGGAGTGAAGACGATGTTGGGCATTGCTTTCGTGCAGGCACTATTTTGGAGATCCATGGTTGAGTCCTCCCCAGTGAGGTTAGATTGAGCGAGATAGGCATCGGCATTTTGGAGTGCTTCGCTCAATGCAATACGAACGTCTTTGGTGAGCCTCAGGAGTTCATATAATGACAATTTGGCCGGAGTGTTAGCCAATTGTGCTAAGATGTCAAAGTTGTAGGGCCTCTCTAGCCCTTGGGCTGCGTCCTTTCGGAGAGATTTGTCGAAGCAAGTCTCCTTCGGCCTAGGCTTGTCGGTCGTCGAAGGCTGAGCCGGTCCCAGAGCATCAGTTGCAGTGGGTTGATGATTTTCAGCTGGACTATCAACCACAGGTTGGGATTGCGCTCCGGACCGCATGACGACGGCTGTAGCTTCCTCGTTGTCTGCTGAAATTGTGCGGCAGGTCTTGATTTTTCCACTCTTTTCGTTGGTGGGAGATGGTGTGGGCCGAGTTACTTCTGATACCAAGTCTGGATGGACCCACATGACCTCTCCTCTTGAGGTGGTGAGAGGTACTAGACCAGCAGCTTGTTCTCGGGGCGGAGGAAGATTGGTAATCTCCATTGTCGCGAGAGGGACGGGAATTACCCCGTCTTGGGTCTCCGTTGGAGGGAAGTTGTCGAATTGTACGGACACCATATTGGCTGCTACGGTTACCTCTTCGAAGTCGATGGCCAGAGCGTTCGAATCGATGAGGCTTTGGATGTACCGTTTTAGTTGGTAGCAGTCATGTGTAGCGTGGTGTACATAACGGTGGTAATGGCAGAACTTCGGATTCTCCAAATCAGCCGGCCGAGGCTCCCATCTTGGTGGAGGAAGCTGAATTCTACCTCATTGTATAAGCATGTCTAAGATAGGCTTGACGTGGCCGTCTTTGAAAGAGTAAGTGATCTGAGGCCATTATTTGTCTGCTGGCTGTGGCTCGGGCTTTTGGGCCGTGTCGGCCACCATAGCCTGTTTTCTCTTGCTGTCCCGATTGTTGGAGGGGTTACCCCCATTATCGTTGTTGAGACGCTTGCCCTTGTTTTCTCCTTCTGAGATGTGCAACCCCAGTTGGCGGGCCTTCTTCAGTCGTTCTTCAGCGCTTGTGGCGCTGATGATGAATGCCTTCCAATCTTTGAATTGACTCTCGCCCATCCAGAGACTGATCGTTGGAAGCAGTCTCTTTTGGCAGATTTCGATCAAGGAGGAGTCCGGGTTGCCAGATGGTAACTTCATTGCGGTTTGACGAAACCGCTCAATGTAATTCCTCGTCAGCTCTTTCTCTCCTTGAATGACGTCCATGAGGGTAGACATCGTGACGTCCTGCCCTACCTCATAGAACCTCTCCAAGAACAGGCGTTTGAAGCCAGCGAAGGAATGGATGCAATTGTCCGGCAGGTTGCGGTACCAATCGAAGGCGACTCCTTCCAATGCCCCAATGAATAACCGTGTGAGGATAGCGTCATCATGGGGCAGATGGTTGGTAGTGACCTCAAAGTAAGTGATGTACCGACTTGCTGATGTCTTGCCATCATATGGGTTGATATTGAACGGCTTATATCTTGGTGGAAAGGGAACATCCCTCCATTCAGCAGGATATGGTTGCCGTATCCTGAGGTCTTGAGAGTTTTCTCGGACATGAAACATTGCTCGGAGCTCCTGAACCTCACTTCTTACTTCTCGGGCCTCATCTGTCGCGGTAGGGGCCGTTATCTCGGGAGGATTATTGTCCGGGTTCGGTGCCGCTGAATTTGAATCTACGTTGATTGCGGGACCCGTACTTGTCTGGCCAGGTGTCACCTCCTGCAGATTAGGAAGCGCCGCTTTGATCTCGTCTACAGACTTGACCAAGGCGTGCAATATTGTAAGCCCCTGAATTTTGGGCTCATTTTTTTCGATTTTATAAATCAATCATTTTGAATAAATATTATTATTTGATTATTATTTAATTTAATGCTCTTTACCGTGCCTTTGACTTCTGGAGCATCAGGGATGCCAGTCTCTGAAAACTTTCTTCTTGAAGTTTGAAGTAGACGAGATTACCTTCACGTCGATATATCATGTCCCATCCAAACTCGTTCCCTTGTGCTCCTTTTGTATCGCGCAAGTTCGGGTCAATTTAGACCATTTAAATTATTAATTGATTTTCCACTCTTTTTCTTGATCCCCATAAGCACGTTACCGTGGCTTTTAATTTAGGAGCATCAGACTAATCATTCTCTTGAAACCAACTTGTCATGCCTGATCTACTCGAGACGCTCTTCACCCCTGACCTTCGTGTCCCACTCAGACACTCCATTTTGTGCTCCATTTCCTTCGCACAACTTTCGGTTCAATTTAGGCCAATTAATTATCTGTCGTGAAACCTGATTTGATTTCCAATTTAATTTTGGGACCCGACATCGACCCAATCCAGTCGACCCAAAATATGGCCCTGGCCTGTTTTGAGCCAACTATGCGGGTGTCACTTGCGTCCCACAATTTCGATCTCCCTTGTGCTCCTATTTTATCCATGATTTAATTTGGTTTAAATTATTAAATTAATTTAATCTTGGCCTCGACCTTGTCCAAACTTGGCCCAACGTCCAACCCAGTTTAGTGTGGGCCCTGTCATGACTGCCCATACACCTCACTGGTGTTTTTCCATTTTTGCCTACTCGAAAATATAATACGTTTATTTTATATAAATATCTATTCCTCCATCTTTTATATAATATATATATATATATGCACATAATATTGTCTCTCTCTCATCCTCCCCTCACTCTCTCTCCTAACACCCCATGGTGGCCGACCTACTTTCCCCACCCTCTCTCTAAAATATCACCCTCTCTCAAAAAATTTCTCTCATTCTCTCTCCTTCTATATATAATATATCACATATATATATTATATATAACTCCCTCTTTCTCTCTCTTCCTAAAATAACACCTCACCCCCCTCTTTTATATCACAGCACACAAACACCCCCCCCATACTGGTACAGCCGACCTCCCTCTCTCTCCATTTTCTCTCTCCCCTCTCTATCTAAATATCTCACTCTCTCTCACTCTCTCAACACATACATACTCATCTCTCTCTCTCCCAAACAAATATCATCCCCATCCCATCACCCCTCACTCCCTCTCCCACGTATGGAGTGCCCCCCCTACTACTACTACTGCTACTTATTCTTCTTCCTCTTCGTTTTCTTCTTTTTCTTCTACTTCTTATTCTTCATCTCTTCTTCTTCTTCAAATGAAGAACACAACCACCACCACAAACCATTACCAACGCCACCACCTTCACCATCACCCGCGCCCCGCCGTGCCTCCACCGTTGTCAGGCTGCGCCGCTCGCCGCCGCCGTGCCCCGTGCGGCCAGCAGCGAGCAGCAGCTGCGCGCAAGCGCAGCAACACAGCAGCAGCAGTGGCGCGCGCGGCAGCAGCCACTGCCGGCCGGCCGCGTGCCGCCGAGGCCAACAGCCGCCGTCGGCGAGCCCCAAGGCCGCGCGCGAACCCCCGGGCAGGCCCCCATGGCCGTCGCCCTCTTCCCCGGCGTGTACGATAGCCGATTCGTGCGTTTGGCACGGGTTCCCGTCGACGCGCGCGCGTTACAAATTTCAGAATTCGCGTCTCGGGGCAGCAACTTCGCACCAATTTTCTGGAGAATCCGACCGTTGGATCGGCGATTTCTTCGCTCCGTCTCAATCTCGGTATATACCCCTTCATCCCTCTCAAATTTCACCCGTTAATTTCATCGTTTGATACATCAAAACCGGCCACCAAGTTGACATTTTAAATTGTGTTATTTTTGGACAGTTTTGCGACGCCAACTTTGCGGGTTCGTATCTTCTCCATCGCAGCTCCGTTTTGGGCGCCACCAGTTCCGGTGCACAGCTGGTATAACCCTCTTCTTGCCCCCTTTAGATTTCATTTCAGTTTGAGCTTGTTAGGTCGGTCGAATTCGACGCCAAAGTTGGCCGTTCGAATTCTTTAATTTGCACTAGTTAAATTCCATTTTTGAACCCTGGACTCCGGATTCAATTTCTGACACCACCAGTAGACTCGTGGCGTCGTTCTGGCCTGTTTTCATATAAAGTTTGTTAGATTTGGAGAACGTGGGCCCGGGCACGCATTTCGGTGCAAAGCGGGTCCCATTTTCTGAGTCAACGGGACTTTTTGACGCCGGCTCATCGGAATCCAATTCCGGATATACCGTTGAGTTCGTATCGTCATTCTGGACTCGTTGATATATAATTTGCTAGGTTTTAGTGGACATTGGTTCCGGCACGCATTTCGGTGCAAGTCGGATACCAACATCCGGGTCAACGGGTCATTTTGTGTTCGGCTCATCGGAATCCAATTCCGGATATACCGTTGAGTTCGTATCGTCATTCTGGACTCGTTGACATATAATTTGCTGAGTTTTGAAGACATTTGCTCCGGCACGCATTTCCGTGCAAACTGGATTCCAAATGTCCGTGTCAACGGACCAATTTGAGATCGGGTCAACGGAATCCAATTCTGGATATACCGTTGGGATCGTATCTTCATTCTGGATTTGTGGACATATAATTTGTTAGGTTTTGAGCACTTTTATTTTGGCACATTTTTCGGTGCAAAGTGTGTCCAACGGCGGACATCATTTTGGCCCATAATTACCGTTTTGCCCCTGTGTCCAAATTGGACTTTTGGACAGGCTATTCTAGCTGATTTGACCATTCTGGACACGTTGGTGATGTTAGTTTCATCATCCAACAACATCTGTAGATTTCTTCCCTTTTGTGTCATCCTATTATTATAATATTTTCTCCTTTTGGTTGTTTTAGAGACCCGTCGATTTCAGTGATTTCTAAATCACTAAAATTCATAAGTTGACCTTGTAGATGTTTATAGAGACCAGCTTGACCATGGTTGACTACTTTGACTAGACGTCGAAGTAGAGTCAACAGTTTGACCTAGGTTTGATCAGACTTGACCAACGTTGATTTTTTGACCAAAGTCAACTGTAAGTCAACCATTGACCTATTTGACCTAGATTAGACTTAGAGTTAACCATAGTTGACCAGTTGACCAAAGTCAACTGTACGTCAACTTTGACCCAGTTTGTCTTAGTTTGACTTAGTTTGACCTAGATGTTAATACGCCTTTTGACCCTGATCAGCTCTTGTATTATTTCATCTTTAGGTCTGTGGCTTTACTCTGAACCCTGATTCATATTGACAGCAGTACCCCAGTCGAGTACATTCTCTGATAACTTATTCCCAATTTATGATAACTGTTATGATTCATGTAATTAGTGTTGATATGCTTATCCCTGACACATGGTTCTCACGGATTGGTATTCTTGGATCCCGACGAGAGATGTCTCTCCTTCTTAGGTTGGGATGTATTGTGCAAGCACCCTTGTAGCTCTTGCTCGATATATGGTCACTGATTCTAGAGCAGGTTCGCGACCTTCTCATTAGAATCCCGTACAGTGACGTGTCCTGTTTGGATCCATTCTACCAGTTGGGGTAGGGGGAGTAGTAGCGTATGCCTGTGATCATATCCCCTTGCTATCTTGAACAGTGTGAGTCATATACCGCACTTATGACTTGCCAGGCCGATTCTTGACAGTTTCCCAAGCCGATCACAAGTTGAAACTGCTACTCACACACATTGGATATATATAGCTTACCTTGATTCGTGTACATGCCATGATCCCGTTCTATTTTCTTGTTCTAGCTCTAGCTTTACAGCTTATCATGCCATGATACATATATGTACACTCCATGATTTCATTGTATATGCTCTATTTACAGTCTTATAGCTTTTATTCTATCCTGAGATCTGTTATGAGATATATGTACTCGTTCCGCTCCTGACTGGATACGTTATGAAAATTTTAGGAGTAGTTGTGCCCTCATTATTGGACTTCATGATGTTGCTAGCTGAGGTGGATCTCACTATTCTTCTATGTGAGTTGCCTGGTAGTTATTCCTTAGTTAGTCTTGTTGTTCCTTCATTATCTTCCTGTCTTATGATCATTGTAGATTCTAGTTGTTCTAGTGATATTGTTATTATTTCTTGTCTTATCTTCCTTAGTTTTCGTGATGTGACATGAGTACATTTCTAGATATAGATTCATAGAAGTTGTAGTTAGTATAGTATACTTGACAGCGTTCTACCGCCGATACCGCGGCATAGGCTGGGCGTGGCCCACGTATTTGTACCCGTATATCCGGGTGCGGGTCGTGACACGTTTTTAGTGGTGGCCCATGCAGGTCAGACTTTGCAGTTAATGCGAAGTCGTGGTAGTACTTGAGTTTATCTGTACTACTGCGAGCCTGCCCTAGGATTAAGGTTGAGTCATGGAATATTTTAGGATTTTGGTACTCAGTCACATATTAGGAACTCTTGGTAGATTCTAGGGATGACCCCTGGGAATCTTGTTTCGAAGGCTTTCAAATATTTTCCCACTTGTTTCTATTCGTCATGATTTCTGAAATATCTGTCTGTATCAAACTTTATTCCTTCTTGGGATAAGTTTGTGGACCCCAGGGGGAAGTTATAAGTTGAACTTGTATATCATCTAGGTTGGGGAGAGAATATGATTTACCAACCTCGTATCATGGTCGAGGTTTGTTTAGATTATATTCCACCATTTTCTATCTTGACCTAGGTAGTACCCTCTGGACTTTTCCTGAGATTTTTCTCTGAACCCTATCACGGAAGTTGTTTCCGTTGTTTCTATTAACTTACCCTTGACTTGTTGTTGAATTTTAAATCTTAATATTCGTTGTTGACCTTTAATTTTGTTTCGGATAATTCTTTTAAGAATTGAGTTAAGATATCCTGATAAACATATTTTGGACAATGACGATGAGAACGGTAAGTGTCTACTTTATTTATGGAGTTTAGAATTCATTGCAGTCATATTAGCTAGCGAGACATGGACATAGAGCCTGATTTTGGATATGCTATCCTAGTTATGTCATTTAGGTTCTCTTGCAGCCATACCGGGTGGCGTGGTAAGGAATCTAGGTGGCATGATTATAGGGTGTATACCATAGTTATGGACTTTATTGTTTATTACCGCTATGCTTACTGGCGTGGCGAGAATTTTGGCGACATGATTGGGATAGACGTGTATGGTTATCAGATCGTATCTTAAATTGATTCACTTGTTTTAACCTATTGGGCAAGAGCAGTTCCTACTATTACTTCTGTTTTCCATTCTTCTCTTCCTCATCGCATGATGATTTTCTCATCTTACCCTTACTTCCTCCGTCTTGATCCATTATGTCTTGGTTCTACCAATTACCTATCTCGTATCTACTTCTGTCAGCCATACCTTGAAAACGTTGAAAATTTTAGAATTTTCATATCTTTTTATCTTGGGAGAAATCGAGGAAGTATCGTAATCATCTGTCTCGAAGTAGACATTGTTGGTAGTAGTCGAAGCAGAGCGAGATGATTACCCGGCTTCCTCCTAAGATCCCATATTCTGGTTTCTATGATAACAAAAGCAATTCAATTCTACATCCTTGATTTGTTTATTATATTTTGATATCGTGAAATTGATCCTCTCTGATTGACCAATCGATTCTGGTTGTCTAGTTTATCGTGCCAAAGGGTCTTGATTGTTGATTAAACTTAAATGGTTTTGAATTCCATTGTGATATGATTTCCTTCTTAGATGTTCGTGTCCAGACTTCGTTGATTATGTTCTCTATCTTGCCCAAATTCTGATTTACTCAAAACTTGAATAATTTCAATCGTGCTGAGACTAAATTATTATTTTTATCATGAATGGACAATGCTATCATCACTCGTGCTTTAAACTTTCGATTCAATTCTGGCAAATGACTAAATTCTATTCCAATCACGATTAGGCTTCAGACTATCCTTGATTTTGCCGGAGTCTCATTTTCTGAATCGTGTTCCAATGATTTAACTTATCTATAATCGTGCCTATATGATTCTGTTCATATTTTGATTCTATCGTGCGAAAAATTTTCATCGTGCCTGAATAATTGTGAATTGAATATCTTAATCGTGCAAACTTGTCATTCTATGATCGTGCCTAAGTTTTTGCCTAAAACTTTCTATCATGTTTTAACCCCACTACCAACCTTTAATTTCGAGGACGAAATTTTTATAAGGTGGGTAGGATTGTAAGCCCCTGAATTTTGGGCTCATTTTTTTCGATTTTATAAATCAATCATTTTGAATAAATATTATTATTTGATTATTATTTAATTTAATGCTCTTTACCGTGCCTTTGACTTCTGGAGCATCAGGGATGCCAGTCTCTGAAAACTTTCTTCTTGAAGTTTGAAGTAGACGAGATTACCTTCACGTCGATATATCATGTCCCATCCAAACTCGTTCCCTTGTGCTCCTTTTGTATCGCGCAAGTTCGGGTCAATTTAGACCATTTAAATTATTAATTGATTTTCCACTCTTTTTCTTGATCCCCATAAGCACGTTACCGTGGCTTTTAATTTAGGAGCATCAGACTAATCATTCTCTCGAAACCAACTTGTCATGCCTGATCTACTCGAGACGCTCTTCACCCCTGACCTTCGTGTCCCACTCAGACACTCCATTTTGTGCTCCATTTCCTTCGCACAACTTTCGGTTCAATTTAGGCCAATTAATTATCTGTCGTGAAACCTGATTTGATTTCCAATTTAATTTCGGGACCCGACATCGACCCAATCCAGTCGACCCAAAATATGGCCCTGGCCTGTTTTGAGCCAACTATGCGGGTGTCACTTGCGTCCCACAATTTCGATCTCCCTTGTGCTCCTATTTTATCCATGATTTAATTTGGTTTAAATTATTAAATTAATTTAATCTTGGCCTCGACCTTGTCTAAACTTGGCCCAACGTCCAACCCAGTTTAGTGTGGGCCCTGTCATGACTGCCCATACACCTCACTGGTGTTTTTCCATTTTTGCCTACTCGAAAATATAATACGTTTATTTTATATAAATATCTATTCCTCCATATTTTATATAATATATATATATATATGCACATAATATTGTCTCTCTCTCATCCTCCCCTCACTCTCTCTCCTAACACCCCATGGTGGCCGACCTACTTTCCCCACCCTCTCTCTAAAATATCACCCTCTCTCCAAAAATTTCTCTCATTCTCTCTCCTTCTATATATAATATATCACATATATATATATTATATATAACTCCCTCTTTCTCTCTCTTCCTAAAATAACACCTCACCCCCCTCTTTTATATCACAGCACACAAACACCCCCCCATACTGGTACAGCCGACCTCCCTCTCTCTCCATTTTCTCTCTCCCCTCTCTATCTAAATATCTCACTCTCTCTCACTCTCTCAACACATACATACTCATCTCTCTCTCTCCCAAACAAATATCATCCCCATCCCATCACCCCTCACTCCCTCTCCCACGTATGGAGTGCCCCCCCTACTACTACTACTGCTACTTATTCTTCTTCCTCTTCGTTTTCTTCTTTTTCTTCTACTTCTTATTCTTCATCTCTTCTTCTTCTTCAAATGAAGAACACAACCACCACCACAAACCATTACCAACGCCACCACCTTCACCATCACCCGCGCCCCGCCGTGCCTCCACCGTCGTCAGGCTGCGCCGCTCGCCGCCGTCGTGCCCCGCGCGGCCAGCAGCGAGCAGCAGCTGCGCGCAAGCGCAGCAACACAGCAGCAGCAGTGGCGCGCGCGGCAGCAGCCACTGCCGGCCGGCCGCGTGCCGCCGAGGCCAACAGCCGCCGCCGGCGAGCCCCAAGGCCGCGCGCGAACCCCCGGGCAGGCCCCCATGGCCGTCGCCCTCTTCCCCGGCGTGTACGATAGCCGATTCGTGCGTTTGGCACGGGTTCCCGTCGACGCGCGCGCGTTACAAATTTCAGAATTCGCGTCTCGGGGCAGCAACTTCGCGCCGATTTTCTGGAGAATCCGACAGTTGGATCGGCGATTTCTTCGCTCCGTCTCAATCTCGGTATATACCCCTTCATCCCTCTCAAATTTCACCCGTTAATTTCATCGTTTGATACATCAAAACCGGCCACCAAGTTGACGTTTTAAATTGTGTTATTTTTGGACAGTTTTGCGACGCCAACTTCGCGGGTTCGTATCTTCTCCATCGCAGCTCCGTTTTGCGCGCCACCAGTTCCGGTGCACAGCTGGTATAACCCTCTTCTTGCCCCCTTTAGATTTCATTTCAGTTTGAGCTTGTTAGGTCGGTCGAATTCGACGCCAAAGTTGGCCGTTCGAATTCTTTAATTTGCACTAGTTAAATTCCATTTTTGAACCCGGGACTCCGGATTCAATTTCTGACACCACCAGTAGACTCGTGGCGTCGTTCTGGCCTATTTTCATATAAAGTTTGTTAGATTTGGAGAACGTGGGCCCGGGCACGCATTTCGGTGCAAAGCGGGTCCCACTTTCTGAGTCAACGGGACTTTTTGACGCCGGCTCATCGGAATCCAATTCTGGATATACCGTTGAGTTCGTATCGTCATTCTGGACTCGTTGATATATAATTTGCTAGGTTTTAGTGGACATTGGTTCCGGCACGCATTTCGGTGCAAGTCGGATACCAACATCCGGGTCAACGGGTCATTTTGTGTTCGGCTCATCGGAATCCAATTCCGGATATACCGTTGAGTTCGTATCGTCATTCTGGACTCGTTGACATATAATTTGCTGAGTTTTGAAGACATTTGCTCCGGCACGCATTTCCGTGCAAACCGGATTCCAAATGTCCGTGTCAACGGACCAATTTGAGATCGGGTCAACGGAATCCAATTCTGGATATACCGTTGGGATCGTATCTTCATTCTGGATTCGTGGACATATAATTTGTTAGGTTTTGAGCACTTTTATTTCGGCACGTTTTTCGGTGCAAAGTGTGTCCAACGGCGGACATCATTTTGGCCCATAATTACCGTTTTGCCCCTGTGTCCAAATTGGACTTTTGGACAGGCTATTCTAGCTGATTTGACCATTCTGGACACGTTGGTGATGTTAGTTTCATCATCCAACAACATCTGTAGATTTCTTCCCTTTTGTGTCATCCTATTATTATAATATTTTCTCCTTTTGGTTGTTTTAGAGACCCGTCGATTTCAGTGATTTCTAAATCACTAAAATTCATAAGTTGACCTTGTAGATGTTTATAGAGACCAGCTTGACCATGGTTGACTACTTTGACTAGACGTCGAAGTAGAGTCAACAGTTTGACCTAGGTTTGATCAGACTTGACCAACGTTGATTTTTTGACCAAAGTCAACTGTAAGTCAACCATTGACCTATTTGACCTAGATTAGACTTAGAGTTAACCATAGTTGACCAGTTGACCAAAGTCAACTGTACGTCAACTTTGACCCAGTTTGTCTTAGTTTGACTTAGTTTGACCTAGATGTTAATACGCCTTTTGACCCTGATCAGCTCTTGTATTATTTCATCTTTAGGTCTGTGGCTTTACTCTGAACCCTGATTCATATTGACAGCAGGACCCCAGGCGAGTACATTCTCTGATAACTTATTCCCAATTTATGATAACTGTTATGATTCATGTAATTAGTGTTGATATGCTTATCCCTGACACATGGTTCTCACGGATTGGTATTCTTGGATCCCGACGAGAGATGTCTCTCCTTCTTAGGTTGGGATGTATTGTGCAAGCACCCTTGTAGCTCTTGCTCGATATATGGTCACTGATTCTAGAGCAGGTTCGCGACCTTCTCATTAGAATCCCGTGCAGTGACGTGTCCTGTTTGGATCCATTCTACCAGTTGGGGTAGGGGGAGTAGTAGCGTATGCCTGTGATCATATCCCCTTGCTATCTTGAACAGTGTGAGTCATATACCGCACTTATGACTTGCCAGGCCGATTCTTGACAGTTTCCTAAGCCGATCACAAGTTGAAACTGCTACTCACACACATTGGATATATATAGCTTACCTTGATTCGTGTACATGCCATGATCCCGTTCTATTTTCTTGTTCTAGCTCTAGCTTTACAGCTTATCATGCCATGATACATATATGTACACTCCATGATTTCATTGTATATGCTCTATTTACAGTCTTATAGCTTTTATTCTATCCTGAGATCTGTTATGAGATATATGTACTCGTTCCGCTCCTGACTGGATACGTTATGAAAATTTTAGGAGTAGTTGTGCCCTCATTATTGGACTTCATGATGTTGCTAGCTGAGGTGGATCTCACTATTCTTCTATGTGAGTTGCCTGGTAGTTATTCCTTAGTTAGTCTTGTTGTTCCTTCATTATCTTCCTGTCTTATGATCATTGTAGATTCTAGTTGTTCTAGTGATATTGTTATTATTTCTTGTCTTATCTTCCTTAGTTTTCGTGATGTGACATGAGTACATTTCTAGATATAGATGCATAGAAGTTGTAGTTAGTATAGTATACTTGACAGCGTTCTACCGCCGATACCGCGGCGTAGGCTGGGCGTGGCCCACGTATTTGTACCCGTATATCCGGGTGCGGGTCGTGACAAATATGGCCTCCAAAGTGTCGATGTGCTGGCGATCACCGGAACCGCCTTGATTGCTGTCTGTCATGAACACCGTCTTCACATGAGGAGTAACGGAAGGAGTGGTGGAGGATGTACCCTCCGAGTCGTACCCGTGCATCGAGAAATCATCAGGATATGTGGGGCTGTTCTCTTCAGGTTCGGACTCGGAAGGAACACTACCCCCAGCTTCGGAGCTTGCTTCGTCTAGGATGTCCTTGGGGACGTCGGTATCTGTTGTATCCGTCGGAGGATTTGCTTCCTCCAGTCCGTATTCCTGGAATGTCGGATTGTCGTAGATGTTTGGAGGAGTGCTACCCCCAGTTCCGACGACCCCCAATGTTGTAGACGACGAACTTCCTACTGCAGCAGTTTTCGTCTTCGAATGGGTGTGTTGAAATACTCCAGTGGAGGATAACCCTTTAGACGACGGTTTCTTAGCTGCAGTAGTTGACACCTTTGGGCTGGAGATGCTCGTTTTCTTCCCTCTTTCCTTGGCAAGAACTTTCTGTGCGGACTTGCAGGAGACAACAGGAGGTGCCTCGTCTTCTGAGCTCGGGTGATGTAGTCTTTGGAAGACGGATGGCCGGTCTTCCGTCACCGCCGCGTTGCTGCAACAGCAGTTGACGATGATCTGGGTGCATTGATGTCCGTGTGAGGGCTCTTTACACCCCGAAGCTCCTTCTCTTTCCTTGCGTTTGTGGAGGATAACCTCACGCAGGTCAGAGGAACCACTTTGTCTGTTTGCCGCCGGGGGCTGGACTTGAGTGGTTTTATACAACTTCCCATCAGAGGCCCGCGTGATAATCAGCGGGACGCCCCGATAGTCAGAGGTTGGGGCAGTCGTCTGGACTTGATGAGCCCGCGCTGCCCTAGACTTCCTCCTTTTAGCACTTGTGGGTGCGTAATAGGAGGAGTCTAAGTCGAATACCACAGAGTCTGGATTATCATCCAGAGAATGATCAGAGTCAGGACCGCATGAAAGTCGGTCGAAGACTGATCGAGAGAAGCGTGGGACGGATGCTATGCGGCTAGCATTGGGTACCGTGCAGGCTGTCTGCATGCGGCTATCTTTTGTTGTAGGATGAGTCTTTATGCGGCTAGGAGTCACGACCGTGCGGGCTGACCGCATGCGGTTGGCATCTGTGGCCGCATGGGTTTTCTGTAAGCGATTGACTTTAATAGCCACATGAGTCTCATCCGTGCGGTTGGCAACTGTAGCCGCATAAGTTATGCGGCTGACAGATGTGGCCGCATGAGTTTTCTTTATGCGGTCGGCGGTTGTAGCCGCATGGTGTTTCTCCCTGCGGCTAATACTCTTCTGCGGCTCGGATCGCGTAGAGTTCTTCTTTGTCCCTGCAAGTCCAGCATCATAGTGTTTTCTTCTGCCGGACTTGGGGACAGCAGAGTTGTCTACGGTCTGAAGTGGGGCCGCAGGGGAGTCTTTCTCGCCATCTTGAGCAATAGAGAGCACCCCATCAAGGGCTTGCGGAGGAGCAAATGATTTTGGCCTCCACTCTTTGCGAGCCTTTATGGTGCGGGTGCGCTTCTGGACCGGGCCAGTGCTACCTTCAGAGAGCATCTCTTCGAACGCCTGTTGGTCGAAGCGTACGACCATCTTCTGTTGTATAGAGCCAAGTTTGGATGCGTCCGATTGCGTCACCAACTCCTCAGCCGTGGAGAAGTTAGTCCCCAGCAGAGTCGCCATCGTGGTTTGCCATTGATTGTAAAAGTACAGAACAATTATCGGAGGACTGAACTTAGACTCACAATACAAACTCGCTCGTACAAAGAAAGCCTAGGGACGAAAACCTAGGTACAGCAGTCTAAGTACGATTATTTATTTTAGATTCTGGGGGGTGACGATAGAGGCTCGGGAAGGCGACGGCAGCCCTGCCTTACTCCTTGGACGATCGGTATGCAGCCTTGGCTCCTTGTGAAAAGATGGTTGGCGTTGACGAAGAAGCGCTCTTTTTGCTCCTCTGTTGCTCTCCTGGCTTCTCTCTCTCTCTCTGTGTATTCTCTCTCTGACTCTGTATATTTTTTTATTCTTTTTGTTGCCGGCCCTTGTGCAAAGAAATAATGCTGGCTATTTATAAGAGTGGGGTATGATCATTAGGGTTTGCTAATGATCATTGTTTTGGAATGTCGGTGCTCCTTCAATCTATCTGAACCCTTGGTCCTGATTACAATGAATCTCGGCCATTAATGAGGATAGCACCGAATCTTGTGAGCAATTAATGTTGATTGCTTTAAATCTTCATGATTGATTATACCAATGTCTGATTGCTCGCCACGTGTCCCATTGGCTTGATGATAAATGATATGCCCTGATCTCAGTAATTATGATGATGATGTCAAATATATTTGTTGGGATTCGGTTAAGTCCTTGATTGATCCGATGCCACGTGTTTTAATTGTGGGTCCTGCCAGAGCCGCATGGGATAGGCAAGACTTTAACCGCAGGGAGATAATCTTCATGAGTCGCATGGGACAGTGCTTTATTGAGCCGCAGGGGATGAACTCTCAATGAGCCGCATGTGCATAATCTCTATGAGCCGCATAAGCTAGCGTTGTATTGAGCCGCAGGAACTCGTTTATTCTTGGCCGCATAAACTCGCCTCAAAACTTTGGTAGACAGTGCCACTTTGAAGATTTTCCTTATTCCCGAAGTACTGCTTTTCGTGTCAGTCATTATGACAACTTTATGTCAGGTCTGTCACTTGTCAGGTCTGTCAGCCGTCAGAGCATTAAATGCGTCCACACATTGGACACAGCTGTTTTTGAAGACCACGTGGCCTCTCTCTCTGGGCCGCATGGAGTTTACTCGAGCTGCCTATGTGCGTTGAGCCGCATGTCCATGTTGGTGACTTTTGAGCCGCATGATACTCTTGAGCCGCATGAAGCTCGTCTGATTTTGAGTCGCATGAAGCTTCCTGGGTTCTGTGCCGCATGAAGAATGTCTCATGACCGAGCCTCATGAAGGACGTCTCATGATCGAGCCGCATGAGGAATGTCTCATGACCGAGCCGCATGAAGGACGTCTCATGACCGAGCCGTATGAGGAATGTCTCGTGACCGAGCCGCATAAAGGACGTCTCATGACCGAGCCGCATGAGGAATGTCTCATGACCGAGCCGCATGAGGAATGTCTCATGACCGAGCCGCATGAAGGACGTCTCATGACTCGCATGAGAAATGTCTCGATCTGCCCGTGCATTCGCTTTGTGGGCCCGGGTATCCCGAACACACGAGTGCGTAGGTATAATGTTTTCTCCCTGATGTGGGGGGCTAATAGAAACACTTGCCCTCGATCTTTGTTGGGAGACTCTTGAGAACCACTCTGTACGTTTGCCGCCGGGGGCTGGACACAGGCGGCTCTGTACAACTTTCCATCAGAGGCCCGCTTAGCGGGACGCTCTTGATGGTCAGAGGTTGGGACAGCTGACTGAGCCCGATGAGCCCGTGCTGCCCTAGACTTCTTCTACTTAGCACCCGAAGGTGCGTAATAGGAAGAGTCCAAGTTTGGAAGGAGGGAAGAGAAGTTGGTGCCCTTTTCAAAGGAGGTAAGGGGGCTCTATTTATAGAATGGAGTGAGCCCATTCTTCTTCTCCTTTCCGATGTGGGACTAAAAGCAATATTTTCCATGCTTCTACAGTCATTCCATTGATCCTCCTACAAAAATCAAAAAATTTCCCTTAGCAAAAACCTTCGTGATTCTATCCGCTCCATTGTCATCAATATGTACCTTCTTTAGTTCAACATCCTTCGCCTCAAGCACATCTCGTATCCAATGATACCAAGTTACAATATATATGGACCGACTATGAAAGATATGATTCTTTCCAAAGTAAATTGTGCTTTGGCTATCACAAAGCAACGTGTAATGCTCATGTTTTAGTCCCAACTCATATATTAGAAATTACTTCATCTATAATAGTTCCTTGCAAGTTTCCGATGCCGCAATATATATATATATATATATATATATATATATATATATATATATATATATATATATATATATATATATATATATATATATATATTGCCTTTGTCATAAACAAGATGGCACATTTCTGCAACCACGATTGTCAATACTGCTCCCCTGTGAACATGATCATATAACCTGTCACGACCTGATCCCAATGTAGTGGATCTAGTCGGATCATGTCCAGCCTGCACCGTTGTGAGACGGCGGCAGTAAGCTGTATCAAGCAGTAAAACATAACATGCAGAAACATCTAACGGAAATGAAACATTTTATTCAACTGGGAAAAATCTGGAAATAAACAAACAACTACAATATTAATTTTATTACAAAAGATTTTGAAAGAAAAGTAAAGGAAAGTGCTAAGCCAACATTCTAGGGTTCAGGGGTTCCTGGTTCAGCCTCTCAGGGACCCAAGTCTGTCCCGTAGAAAGTGCAGTAAGGCAGCTCCTCTTCATCGCAATCACCTAAAAATGTTGTCTCCAGTCAGGAGGAAGCAAGAACATATTTCAGCCACATCTAGCAATTTTAAATTAATAATAAATATAAAATGCGAGACAGTTAAAGAAATATTATATTTTTTTTGTATTTAATAGTAAAAAGACCAACATGCAAGATAAAGTCAATGTCCAGAATGATGCAATGCCGAGCTAGTGTTTGAGTATATAACAGGGCCTGTGACCGGCTGGAATAGAAACAATATGTATACTAACGTTTCGGCCGAAACGAAATAGTATACGGTACGGCTCAACACACAGTGAGGTTGGGGTTAGCGCAGACAAGTAACGAGCAAGATTTGGCTTTGGTCAGAAACGTTATACTACTCCCCCAAGCAATCCCTAAGTAATGAGTCAATGAGTCAATAATCAACATGTCAAGATAGCCATCCAGCAATCCATCAACCTATGTGGAGTCCGAGAGGGATCCACGGTGAATCAGTGTAACTATACTACATGTATCTAACTGATGCATACATTTAATTATCAAAATAAAACGCAGACATGGAATAGATATGAAACTTGCCTCAGAGTATTCCTTGACTTGGTAGCAACCAGAAAGTGACTGCTAGGATTTACAAATCCGAACCTACAAGATCGTAACGCTAGTTTTAGTAACCAGAATTATACCCTAAATCTAAGGTACAAAACTAGTCCAAGTCTACAGGTTGGTGATCCTAATTGGAAGCCATTTGTACATAAAAATAGATTTTGTTACCAAACTAAAATTAATACATAACCGTTTAAGTAAATATAGGTTTTGTTGTAAATAAATAATATTTAAAAAAAATTATTTAAAAATGTATTTCTTTGAAATTAGTAATTTTGTAGGAAAATAGATTTATCTAAAAATATTTGAAAGTGGAATTTATTTATTGGGATTAATAGTTAACAAAAACATTTTTTCTTAGAAAATACCTTTTAACCATTTTTCGTAATTTAAAAGAGAAATTAAATTTTAAATACTAAAATAACACCTTTGCATAAAAATACGGTTTCTTGCCAAAATTATATTTTAAATTAATACAAAATATTTTGATTATTAATACTAAATAACCATCTTTTGACCAAAAATTAATTATTTAACAACAATAGTTTTCCTTAAAATTATATCTTTTAATCATTATCGTAAATAACATAGGAAATCACCTTTAATTATTAAAACATCAATTAATGCAAAAATACATTTTCTTACCCAAAATAATGGTTTTTAAATTACTATAAAAGATTTCGGGTTTTATTACTAAAAGCCATTTACTAAAATAATCATTTTAACATATAATTCGTTTTATAGAAATTAATTAGCTTCTTTATTAAGCTACTTACCGAAAACCTTTTTGATTTAAAAACATTTAAAATAGAATTTATTATATATATATATATATATATATATATATATATATTATATATATATATATATATATATATATATATATATATATATATATATATATATATATATATATATATATATATATATATATATATATATCTATTTGAAATTAATTTTATTATATAGTTACTAACAAAACTTTTACTTAAAGAATGAAGCCTTTAACAATAATCTATTAACTAATATTTCTAGTAAACAAATTAACTAAAAGATTATTTGGTTTAATTATACCTAAAACTCAACCATAATTTAAATAATAATCATAACAACAAGGTTAAATAATTAATTAATGGCCAAGTTTTAAATTAATTAGGTTATACGCTACAACATTCCAACCAGTAATCCAAACAAGTTTCCTAAAATGATTTTATTACTAAATTGCTATCTATAAAGCACAGAACAAAAAATTACATCTACTGAACCTTATCAAAATCACAGAACCTTTTCTAGGATAGAAAGTCAAATTGGATTTCTGTGAACTACAACAGAAGGTAAAAAGGGGAGAGGTTACCCAAGACTTGCACGAAGGAGTACCGAGGGGAGGCCTCGGACTCGGAACAACACCGGGAACGACGAGCACGGGTACGTGCACGCACACGGCGAATACGCGGCGACGGGGCGCACGCACGGGAGACGACGAACGCCGGGTGGAGGGCGCGCGCGGGAGCGACGCGGGGACGAGCTCGGAAGGTGGGGGAGTGGGGTCTGGATTCGTAGAGGACGACAAGACGAACGCGACGGTGGTCTCGAATTTTGATTTAGTGGAGGGAGGACGAAGTTATGGATTTATTTGTGAAAGTTTTGGGTGAGAGAGAAAAGCTTCTGTGAGTTTTTGTTTCTGCAGAATGAGCGTACGAGGGAGATAATGGTGAGGAAATTAGTGTTGGGGGTTTACGTGCGGGTAGTGGGGCTAGAAAGTAAGATCCGAGAGGAATGTTTCTCATAAGTTTGAAATTTGAACTTCAAGGGTTGGAAATGGGCTTGGGCCAAGGGTTGGGTCAAGACTAGGACTCAAACAAAACTAGCTAAAAGGCTCACAATTAAAAATAATAATAAAGCATGTATATATTAATTATTTACAAATCATGGGCTTCACAACCTTCCCTCCTTAGAAAATTTCGTCCTCGAAATTTCAAATAATAAAAAGAGGGGATAGAACATACCTAGAAAAGATGAGGATACTTTTCCCTCATCTCATCCTCTCGCTCCCAGGTAGCTTCACTTGGAGAGTGGTGACGCCAAGCTATCTTCACTAGGGGATTACTGCACGTCGCAATCTCTTCTCCATGCGGTTGATAATCTCTACTGGTTGCTCTGGCACAGTAAGGCTAGGTCCAATCTCAAATTCTGAATGATCAACTACATGGCTCGGGTCCGGTACGTAACGCCTCAGCTGCGATACGTGGAAGACGTCCACGCCTTCGAGGCTGGAAGGTAGATCCACCTTGTATGCTACCTCTCCAATTCTGCTCAAAACCTCAAATGGACCGATGTAGCGAGGACTCAGCTTCCCAGCTTGGCCGAATCTGATTGTACCCCTGGTAGGTGATATTTTGACAAATACCTGATCTCCGGCCTCAAATTCCAAGGTTCGATGCCGGCTATCCGCCCAATGTTTCTGACGGTCCTGTGCAATCCTCAGTGTCTCTCTAATCATCTTCATCTTCTCGGCTGCATCTGTAACCATCTCCGGTCCCAACAAGACTCGATCTCCAACGTCATCCCATGCCAGAGGAGTGCGGCATCGACGTCCATATAAAGCCTCAAAAGGTGTTATCTGTATGCTGGCTTGGTAGCTATTGTTGTAGGAGAACTCTACCAGGTGTAGGTGATCTTCCCAAGATCTACCAAACTGCAAGACGCAAGATCTCAATATGTCCTCAAGCGTCTGAATAGTCCGCTTGGACTGGCCATCGTTCTGCGGGTGGTATGTCGTACTAAACTTTAGCTGCGTGCCCAAACTCTCCTGTAGACTCTTCCAGTAGTACGAGGTGAACCGGGTATCCCTGTCGAATACGATGCTGATTGGAACTCCATGCAACCTGTAAATGTTCCGCATGTAAAGAGCTGCTAACCTTTCCGTGGATAAACCAACCTTGAAAGGAATAAAATGGGCAGACTTGGTCAGTTTGTCGACTATCACCCATATAGCATCCTTCCCTCATTGGGATCTGGGTAATCTTGTCACAAAATCTATAGTAATACTCCTCATTGGGATCTGGGATCTGGGAAGAGGTTGCAACAAACCTGCTGGTCTCTGACGGTCTGCCTTCACCTGCTGGCAGATCAAACATCTAGAGACGAACTCTGCCACGTCTCACTTCATTCCAAGCTACCATACATGGGTCCTCATGTCCTTGTACATCTTGTTAGATCCTGGATGTATTGAATGCTGCGACTGGTGCGCCTCCTTCATCAACTCACTCCTTAGTTCGTCAGTAGGTACGCAAAGTCTCGTGTCGTGCCTCAATGCTCCATCTCCAGCTATAGAGAAACATTCAAGTGTTCCAGCTAACACTCGATCTCTTTGCTTGTGCAGTATCTCATCCTGGAATTGAGTCTTTTTGACTCTGCTGATCAAACTGGACTCCACTTGTAGCTGCGTCATAGGTGAGTCCATGCCGGGTACAACTGCTTTTTTCCCAAGCTTCAACATGATCTCCTCTGGTAGCACGATTTCTAATTCGAGCTTCTCCATATATTCCAGCAAATGGAGACTCTTTGTCAAGAACATCGCCATCGGGTACCTGCTAAGTGCATCAGCGACGACATTAGCCTTATCCGGGTGGTACTGTAGATTGATATCAAAATCCTTCATGAGCTCCAGCCATTGCCTCTGGCGCATGTTGAGCTCCTTCTGAGTGAAGACATATTTGAGACTCTTATGGTCTGTGTATATGTCCACCTTCTCGCCATAGAGATAATGCTTCCATAATTTCAAGGCGAAGATGACTGCTGCTAGCTCCAAGTCATGCGTCGGGTAATTCTTCTCATGATTGCGTAATTGCCAAAAAGCATAGGCAATTAGCTTTCCATGTTGCTGTAGCACGCAGCCCAATTCTTTGCCTGAAGCATCACTGTAAATGGAGAAACTACCTGATCCGGATAGTAGCATCAAAATGGTTGATGTTGTCAGTCTTCTCTCCACTTCCTCAAATGACGCCTGACACTCTTCAGTCCAAACAAACTCTTCATTCTTCCTGGTCAGCTTCGTCATAGGCTCCGTAATCCTCGCGAAGTCTTTCACAAACTTCCTGTAGTATCCAGCTAGACCCAAAAAGCTCCTGATCTATGCAACTGAGCTGGAGGTTGTCCAAGATTCCACTGCTGCTATCTTCTTGGGGTCCACAGATATCCCTTCTCCTGTGATAACATGCCAAAGAAAATCCACTTTATCTAAGAAAAATTCACACTTGGAAAGCTTACCATATAGCTTCTTCTTCCTCAGAGTCTCCAAGACAATCCGTAGATGCTTCTCATGCTCTTCTTGGGTCTTTGAGTAGATCAGAATGTCATCAATAAAGACGACAACAAACTGATCCAAGTACTCATGGAAGACCTTGTTCATGAGATTCATGAACACAGTCGGGGCATTGGCAAGACCGAAGGGCATGACCAAGAATTCATACTGTCCATACTTGGTGTTGAATGCCGTCTTCGGAATGTCCGCCTCTCGAACCTTGACCTGGTAATATCCTGACCTGACGTCGATCTTCGAAAAAACCTTCGCTCCGCTCAGCTGATCGAAAAGATCATCGATCCTGGGCAGAGGGTACCTGTTCTTGATTGTGATGTTGTTCAATGCCCGATAATCTATATACATCCGCACGGATCCATCCTTCTTGGGCACAAACAAAACTGGTGATCCCAGGGCGAAGCTCCATCTCTGATAAATCCTTGGGCCTTCAGCTCATCTATCTGGTCCTTCATCTCCTTGGCCTCCTTAGGGTTAACTCTGTATCTTCTCTATGAAATAGGGGATAAGCCAGGTACAATATCGATAGCGAACTCCACGTCTTGATCAGGAGGTAAATCGGGTAGATTGTCAGGAAAGACATCTAAGAATTCTGCTATCAGGGGATGAAGGGGTCTGGAATCTTCGGTGATAGAGGTATAGGTAACACATTCCAAGCTCTCTGGTGCTCGAGAAACTTCAAATTCAGGTCCTCTAGGTGGACTAAAGATAACACAACCCCGATGACAGTCTATCAGAGCGTGTTGCTTGCTCAGCCAATCCATTCCCAATACTATGTCATAGTTAGGGAGAGGCATAACAAGAAGAGGTGCTAAGAAGGTATGACCGGAAATGGTGATAGGGCAGGTACAAGTCTCAGTGATAGGGATAGGTCCCCCTCCAGTCATCACTCTACAAATCGTCTTACTATACCCTACGTCTATATGATAAACAGCGACAAAATCTAAAGATATAAAGCTGTGTGATGCCCCAGAATCAAATAAACATAAAGCCGGGTATGAGTGTAATAAGATGGAACCTACGATGACATATCCTTCTGGTTCTGGTTCTGGCTCAGGCTCCTTAACGAACAAGGCAAAAGCTTGCCCGGCCCTGTGCTGGTTGTACCGCTGCTGTTGGGAAGGAAGTGGACCCTTCTGCTGTCCAGGTCCAGTTCTGAATGCTGTGGGACAATCTCTGATCTGGTGGGTAGCAGACCCACAAGCAAGACAGTGGCCCAGTCTCTTCCTGCAGACATCTGATGAGTGTTCGGGCCTCTTGCAGAAGGTGCAAGTGACCGTCTTCGCTGGTTCTGCTGGGGTGCCCTGTGGTGCTGCTGAGAGGGCATGCTGTTGGTGTTGGGCCTCTTAGAACTTCGTTAGTGGTGGCTGTTGGATCCAGGGTGCTCTCTCTTGGTACGGTCGGCTGAACTGGCCTCGACGTCTTGGGCCACCTTAAGCATCTTGTCGAACGTCTTAGCTCCGTTTGCAGCAACATGAGTGCGGATCTCCTCCCGTAATCTATGTCGGAACTTCTGGACACGTTCCTCTGGGTCTGCAACCAGGCGGGGTACAATCCTGCTAAGTGTTGACACAAAATCACAGTCAACCATATATTGATACAATTGACAACATGATACTTGTAATATTTCAATACGACACATGAAGACTGAATTCAGTACAAGCCAGACGACAGCTCGTACCTGCAATGCCTCATAGTTTGAGTCTGTATTTTACATTTTTATTTGAGTCTAGACTTATGTAAACTGAGCTGTGCTGGGCATTTTAAGACTTAGACTAAACCTATACCTCAAATCAAAAGCCCCACCAAACATCCAAATAGCCCATTGGCCCACTGGACCTATTCTGTGCTCTGGAGACAGAGTTCGGGCCGAACTCTGCCTCCTAAAATCCAGGACCCTAATTTTTAGGGTTGGCTGGATGCAAGTTGTCCAACGACCAAATTTTTGAATATTCTAACTAGAATTCTGGCCAAATTCTGCCTGTATGGTATCCTATAAATAGGCCATGAATTCTCTTATTTTCAATCATCCAATCTTCTCTTCTCTTCTCTCTAAAGACTTCTACAAGCCATACCCTTCTCATCTACTAGCCACAAGCTCCCTAAGCCTCAAAGTGCTCAGTACTTTTCAGTTAGGAGTTTGTGCAAGAGTTCAAGAAGTAGCTTGGAAAATTCCAAGCATCGCCACTGCGATCTCTGTAAGAAGTTGACATGCTCTTCTGAAGAAAAGGCACGGATTGTAACTACTATCTCACAAATAGTGGATTTAATCTTGAGCTAGAGTTCTCAGGCCTGGACTAGTCCTCCACGAGGGAAACCAGGTTAAAATCGGCTGTGTTTGCGTATGCTTTCTTGCGCTTTACTATTTCCGCATTTACTCTGATTATTTACTATTGGTGAAAGAGTTTAATTTTTAATTGGATATTATTGTCATAAACTCTATTCACCCCCCTCCAGAGTTGCCTATTTGTTCTTCAATTGGTATCAGAGCACTGTTCTCTCAACAAAGACTAACATCCTAGAGCTGATCCATGGCAACCACACAATCCATGATTTCCAATCACGGTAAAGGGCAGTCTACTCATAGGCCTCCCCTATTTGATGGAACTAACTACACCTATTAGAAAACAAGGATGAGTTTTTATCTCAAATCGCTAGACTTCGACCTGTGGACCATTGTCACCAATGGTTACAAAAAGCTCGCCAGGATAGTTGTCAATGGTGATCTCGTTAAGAAAACTCATGACAAATATTCTGACGAGGAGAAGAAACAGGCGAGTCTAGACGCAAGAGCTATTAATGCTTTATTCTGTGCTATAGACAGGAATGAGTTTAACGGGGTCTCAACATGTACCACCTCTCACGAAGTATGGAGACTTCTAGAAGTGACGCATGAAGGAACCACTCAAGTGAAGGAGTCAAAAATAAGTTGTCTCACTCAAGAATATGAGGCTTTCAAGATGAAGCCAAATGAGACGATCACACAAATGATTACAAGATTCCTCGACATCATCAACCCCTTGTCTTCTCTCGTCAAACAATATACAAATCACGAGAAGATCCGCAAGATACTTAGGGGGCTACAAAAGATTTGGAACCCTAAGGTGACAGCCATCATAGAAGGAAATGATCTCACGACTATGTCCATGGAGACTTTGATGGAAAAGCTGATGACTCATGAGCTTGACCTCAAAGACTTTGAAGAGCCTGCTCCTACGACAAAGGAGATTGCCCTTAAAGCTCACCGACGAAGGGCTGATCCTGAAGAGACGGATGACAACAACTCAAAAGGTGAAGATCAAGCTCTCCTTGTCCGCAACTTCAAGAAATTTCTTCGCTTCAATCGAAGAAAGAAGGAACCACAAGTAGATGACGAAGAAGAGCCAACATGCTATGGTTGCAAGAAGACTGGATATGTCCGAAAAGACTGTCCATTCACAAAGAAGAGCAACCGATATGAGAAACCATACAAGAAGGCCTCCTCAAAGAAATATGTCAACACAAGCATTTGGCATGAAAGCGAAGCTAGTGACTCCGATGAAGAAAAGGACTCTCCTCAAGACACCGCCAATGTTTGCCTAATGGCAACATCCGACAAGGTAACAAGCGAAACTCTCGATGATTTCACGTTTGATGAACTTGGCGATGCTTTCAATGATTTACTCAATGACCACAAGAAAGTCATTGGTAAATATAAACATGCCAAGGAGAAGATCAAAAGTTATAAAGTCGAGATTCAAAGACTCTCTTCATTGCTTGATAATAGTAGATACACTTCACCTACGAAAGTCACAAATGAGGTGTCTAAGCTTAAATTAAGCCTACATGATGCCGAAGCACGTATTGAAAAGCAAACACAAGAGATCACAGCACTCAATACTAAGATCGCTGAAGAAAAGAATAGACACAAGATCTCTATCACTAAGATTTATGGTTTGAATACTAAGATTAATGAACTGCAGGCTGTCTCTAAGAAATTAGAGGCTAGATTGGGAAAATAGGTTGCTCAACCTCAAACCCAATCACATGAGACACACACAAAGCATGACACTACTCATACTAGTCAACTACGTCATCCACCTGCAGCACGTAATCATGTCTATATGTACACCCACTTTCATAAAGCACATAAACCACATGCACATAGAAATAATTCTCATATGACACATAATCACCATGCTACACATAGATACAATCATCACTATGTTGCACATAAACAAAATCACCATCACACTGCTTATGGATATAAACATCATCCTGCAGCCACATATAGTCATCATCATGCTCCACACCACTCTTACCATGCTACATATAGACATCATCATCATGCTACTCCACACCACTATACATATAGACATCATCAACATGCTCCTAACATAAATAGAAATACTATTTGTACTTATTGTGGATTACATGGACACATCTCACCGCAATATAGAGTTAGGAGATTAGTAGATAGGAACATATATGCATGGTTGCCGAAAACTAACTTTTTAGGACCCTCAAGAACTTGGGTACCAAAGGTCACATCTACTCTTGATGTAGGTGGACCTTCCCTCATCAACTAAGAGTAAGTTGATTCTCGATAGTGGATGCTCGCGACATATGACGGGAGACACAAATCTTTTCATATCACTATCGATGAAAAGGGAAGGGTATGTATCCTTCGGCAACAACCTAAAAGGGTATATTATTGGTAATGGTACTATAGGTCATCCTCCTTCTCCTGTAATAAAGGATGTCTGCCTAGTGACCGAGTTAAAGCATAATCTGCTCAGCATAAGTCATCTTGCTGATCATGGATATGATATTAACTTTAGACAAAATAAATGCTATATTTATGATAGGTCAACAGGAGACATTGCTTTTGAAGGAATAAGAGAGGATAATAATTACATTTTCTATCTATCTAGAGATACTAACAGTGCAGGAAGATGTCTCTATGCTCACAAGGATGAAAGATTACTATGGCACCTGTCACGCCCTAAAACCAGAACACTGGAGAGCGGAGGAAGACATAGCCAGCTACGCATAATGAAATAGGATCCACCTCATTATACGGTCAGACTGCCTAGATATATGAGGGTTTAACTACATTCCATCAGTCTCCTATGGTCAAGAACAAGCCTAGTGTCTCAATCACAAGCAAGCAAATAAATGTTTACAAGAGGTGAGATCACCAAATATACAATAGTAAGGCATCCCAAACATTACATATTCAGCTGATCATGAAGCTAGTCGTTACAAAATATGAGGACTAGCAAGAGTTTTAGTCATACATGATCAACCCTAGGTTGCCAATCATGTCACAGCCCGTAGGCAGACAGTAAGTAAAATGTACACGAGCTAACACTTGCTCGACGGCTAAATGCCTCAAAAGAATAATTTTACAAGAGAGTGGGAGAGCCAAAAATAACCCACTCATTGCTAGGATTCCGTCTAGTGGTCACCATGTGGCTGGAGATTCGGTAGATCCTCTGGAGCTGCTCTGGTATCTGGCCATACAAAACCAGCTGGGTCAGATCCCAGAAAGAGCAAGTGCCACAAAGGAGACTTCACTTAGGAACTAAAACCAGCAATCAGCATAAGAGTACAATTATAAATAAAAGACAGAAAATATGGAAAAGTATGACAGGATGATATACGATGAGGTAACCCATGGGACTATTTAGATAACTAGATTACAACCCGTAAACCAAACAAGAACCGGGGTTGTAACCCTTCGTCTGAACAGAACTTGGATTCTCCCACCATTTATCGGCAGGATAAATTTAAGAAATCAGGACATGTAATAATCTTGATATTGAATTAAAGTAAAGCACGAGTAATCATGTCATGTCATAACTTTATACAGGATCGGGACGAGACAAAGCTGGACTAGACTCCATCCAATCAATCACGGCCAAGCAAAGAGTACAGCTTGATAGTTTAACTAACTAGGGTTATCACAGGCCTAATTACTAGCAAGATGCAGTGAGATTATTCCACAGCCACAAGCCCTGCAGACCATCCAGGTTACCCAGGTCGATTATTAGGGGTTGAATTCAAGTGGGTACATCGTCCAGGAAACACATGTACCCTTAAGTGACTTAGAGGGTGCAACAGATGACAGTGTACTGGAAATGTGCCCTACTCGACGGCAGGCTACAGATCCCAAGAGCGCCCAGGTAACAAGATTGCCTGTAGCTGGGAAATCTTTTCATGACTACTGTGTTAATCTAGTTATTAGCCTTAGTCCATTTTAGTAGGTACCCCTGACCGTGGTACTCTGGGGTCCCATCCTAAGCATGATGCAAGATAAGACTGCTTTATTGCACAAGCACAATCGTCCATGGTGTCCAGGTCATTCATTCTTATCGTGTCAAGTTAGCCGTCGCAACAGCATTTCGAAAAATATCATGTCAGGTTTATCATGTCAAGAGTGTGCCACGGCGGGCCACTATCAAGAATTATCATGTCAAATTTTTGTCAGGTCAAGTTATCTTGTCAGGAGTGCACCACGGCGGGTCACTATCAAGTCATGTCATTTATCAAGAAGGAGAGAATTTGTACAACTAAATAATTATATATATATAATATATATATTCTTGAAGTCAAGGAGGAACTCTACAACTTTCATGTTGGGAGTGGGAAGAAATTCTGACCACAATTCAGGCAAATAAAACATTTAAACAATCAAAGTGGACCCCATGCGGCCCAAAAGTGGGAAAACATACATGCGGCCAAAGAGAGTGGAAAGCCACCCATGTGGCCAGCCAAAGCTTATGCGGCCAAGAAAATAACTGAAAGGGGCCGTACGGCCAGCAAGAAATATTCATGCTACCAGAAAAGACAAAGAGAGTGGAACTCGCAATAAATACAAGCTTCCACTCAAGCAGAAGAAAGGGGCACGTGGCCACTTAAGTACTGAGGCCATGTGGCCTAAAATTACAACTATACAAATATTGCCCTGCGGCCTATGCAAATAAGGCCACGTGGCCAAGCAATTATTTTCATGCGACAACTAAAGTGCGGGACCAGGCTGGCAATTTAATGCATGCAAGAAGTTGATAAATTCCCATGCGGCTACAATTAGCATTTGCAAGCAAATGCAACATAAAAGAGATTAAATAATAAACCACTATATAGAGCCATGCAGCTCATATTGATGCAAGCATGAATTAATGCCATGCAAGCTAAAATTAGCAAGGCCATGCGGCTGACTTCCAAAGGAATGCTTAAATAATGCATTTAAGGAAATGCATTAACAATGCATTAAAATGCGTTCTCAAACAATGCATTATATTTAATGCATTTATCAATGCATCCCATGCATGCCTTTATTTAATGTATTAACAAAAAAATGCATTCAATGCGCATCCTGAAGCAAAGCATTTATTTAATGCTTTAACAAAAGTGCATTAAATGCATTCCAAGCAAAGCATTACATTTAATGCTTTAACAAAAGTGCATTCAATGCATTCCAAGCAAAGCATTACATATAATGCTTTAACAAAAGTGTATGCGGCTGGGCAAAGCATTATATTTAATGCTTTAGAATGCTATGCGGCTTGGACAAAGCCTTACATTTAATACTTTACATGCGGCTGGTGTTCAACAATGCATTAAATGCATTCTCATGCGGCTGGCTTCCAAAAATGTATTAACAATGCATTTGTATATGGAGCTGATGCTAAGTGTATGTGTTTGGAAAAAATGCATTAAATTATTCATTAAAATATTGCATGCATTGGTATAACACCTTAATATGCATGCGGCTGGAGACCCAGGGCCATGCATTATTTAATGCATCTATTATTTCAAGCTCATGCGGCTACAACCAAGTGCCACATGCGGCTGACTATTACTATTGCATTAAATAATGCATGCAAACTAAATGCTTGCTCTTGCATTAGTAGGCCATGCGGCTGAGTGCTAAAAATGCCCATGCTGCTCCGCAAAATCCCATAGGTCAAATTGGACCTAAAGAACTTCTCTGCAATCATGGGATCATCAACTTAGCAAAATATGCAAGTTTGATGGATCAAAAAATCCTGAAAACCGAAAATACCACAAAACCAGATCCACAAAAATTTAACCATGGGAATGAAAAATGCCAAGTACTAAAGTGGTTTAGAAACACATGAGGAAGACAATGGAACAATAAAAATGGACTTCCTCCATGAAGCAAGATGCACTTGCCTAAGCTCTCCACTCTCTCCTGGTAGGTGAAGAGTAAAGATGGAGAAGAAGAAATAAGTAATGAGTAATAATGGAAGAGAGAGAGAGTGGGATTGATATTTATGGTGGGAGTGGTGGTAGGTGGGAGTGGTTTAGCTCACATAAAATCAAGCAAAACCGAACCAAGCCAAACAAACCGAACCGAACCAAGATAAACCAATTAATAAAATATTAAAATAAATCAAGCAGGGAGACATACAATACGGGTCAAAATACGTACACGTATTCCAAATACGTAATACGAGATATGGGCATTACAGCACCAGCATCTTGGTCATGCCAATATGGATACTATATCCAGGTTATCGACTAAGAAGCTAGTTAGAGGCTTGCCCGACATCACAATCAAAAAGGACATGGTATGTGCCGAATGTGAATTGAATAAGGCAACCAAGTCCTCATTTTATTCCATAAACTCTGTAAGTACTACTAGACCCTTGTAATTACTTCATATGGATTTATTTGGCCCTAGTAGAGTAGCCAATCTTGGTGGAAAATTCTACGCTTTTGCTATAGTTGATGACTTTTCTAGATTTACTTGGGTTTTCTTTCTTACAAAGTGATGCCATTTCAATTTTCAAAATATTTGCTAAAAAGGTTCAAAACGAAAAAGGCTACATGATTACTCGAATCCGAAGTGATCATGGAGGCGAATTCGAAAATAGTGATTTTGAAAATTTTTGTGATTTAAATGGTTTTAATCATGAGTTTTCTTGTCTAAGAACTCCTCAACAAAATGGTGTTGTAGAACGGAAGAATAGGACTCTTGGCGATATGGCTAGAGTCATGTTAAATAAATTCTCTCTTCCGAAATATTTTTGGGCTGAAGCTGTCAGTACAGCGTGCCATATTTTAAATAGGGTGCTTATTCGTCCTATTACGAAGAAAACACCCTATGAGCTTTGGTTTGGAAGAACTCCAAACGTTTCATATTTTCGAGTTTTTGGTTGTCGATGTTTTATCCTTAACACCAAAGACAACTTAGGCAAATTTGATGCCAAAGTTGACGATGGTATATTCCTTGGCTATGCGGCCAAGAGCAAGGGATATAGAGTGTTCAACAAATGCTCATTAATTGTGGAAGAGTCTACTAATGTAACTTTCGATGAGGACAACAGTGCAGCAGCTACTCTTGATGATGATGTTGAGCTATCAACTTCTACTCCAATGAATACCACCACTGAAACCAATTCTCTGGAGGGCTTGCCAAAGAAATTCTCTTTCAAGCCGTCACATCCAGAAAATTTGGTTATAGGTAAGGTTTCACGCGGAGTAAGTACTAGATCATCATTAAGAGACTCCATTGCTAGTACTGCCTTCATTTCACAAATTGAGCCTAAACACATTATAGAAGCTTTTAATGATGAATTTTGGATTTCTGCCATGCAAGAAGAACTTAACCAATTCGAGAGAAGCCAAGTTTGGGAACATATTCCTAGGCCAGTAAATCACTCGATTATTGGTATTAAATGGGTTTTTCGAAACAAAGTAAATGAAGATGGTTCAGTTACACGCAACAAAGCTCGTCTGGTAGCTCAAGGATACAACCAAGAGGAAGGTATCGACTACGATGAGACGTATGCTCCTGTTGCGAGATTGGAATCCATTCGGATGCTTTGCGTATTTGCTAACTTTCAAAACTTCAAATTATTTCAAATGGATGTTAAAAGTGCTTTCTTGAATGGATTTACTAAGGAGAAAGTTTTTGTAAAACAACCCCCTAGTTTTGAAAATCACAAATTTTCCGACCATGTTTTCAAGCTCAAGAAAGCGCTATATGGCCTCAAACAAGCCCCTAGAGCTTGGTATGAACGGCTAAGCAATTTCTTGCTTGAAAAAGATTTTTCAAAAGGGAAAGTTGACTACACTTTTTATAAAATCTTTCAAAGACACTATTTTTTTAGTACAAATTTACGTTGATGATAATATATTTGGTTCTACTGATGAAACTCTCTGTCAATATTTTGCCAAGTATATGCAGACCGAGTTTGAGATGAGCATGATGGGGGAGCTCAATTACTTTCTTGGACTGCAAGTCAAACAAACATCAAATGGAACTTTCATTTGTAGTCAAAGTATACAAAGGACATACTGAAGAAATTCGACCTTGACAACGTCAAACCAATCAGTACTCCAATGGCTACTACAACTAAACTAGAACCAGATGAAAGTAACAAACCTGTGAATCAACGTAAGTATCGAGGTATGATAGGCAGTCTACTTTATTTAACTGCTAGTCGTCCTGATATTATGTTTAGCATTTGCCTGTGTGCTAGATATCAAGCTAATCCTAAGGAATCACACATGACTGCTGTTAAGCGTATCTTTCGATACCTTAAGGATACGGTTACAGTGGGCCTATGGTATTCCAAATCAATATCATTTGACCTTATTGGTTTCTCTGATGCTGATTTTGCCGGATGTAAGGTCGACCATAAAAGTACGAGCGGTACGTATCATTTATTAGAAAAGGCTTTAGTTTCTTGGTTTAGCAAAAAGCAGAATTCTGTCGCACTATCCACAACAGAAGCTGAATATATCGTGGCTGGTCGTTGTTGTGCACAAATTCTGTGGATGAAGCAAACCCTTGAAGACTATAACTTATCTTTTATGCACATTCCTATATTTTGTGACAACAATAGTACTATAAATCTCACTAAGAACCCCATATGTCACTCACGCACGAAGTACATTGAAATACGTCACCACTTTTTGCGTGATCACCAGCAAAATGGCACTATTAACTTAGAATTTATTGACACCGATCATCAGCTAGCAGATTTCTTTACCAAACCACTATCCGAAGAGCGTTTTAACTTCCTTTGTTGTGAACTAGGAATTTTGGATGAAGCTGTTATTCATTAAAGTAACCTGCATAAATATCGATTATGTCTTAATTCTTTATGATGAACTTACTATGGGTACAAGCCGAAAGGGTCCTTCTGACAACAAGGCATAAAAGCCTAAGCGACACGGTGCACTAGTCCTCAGGACTACCGCTAGCTGGGATCCGGCCCCTGCAGCTACCCCATGGCAGCTTCAAAATATTGAATTGTGGCATATTTCCTTGTTTATTACATGGTCTACTTTTATTTATCACATGCTAAAATTCAAACTTTCAAACTTCACTTTAATTCAGCGTTAAATCCTTTGCTATTCGCTACTTAGTTTTCTCTTTTTATATTTGCATCTCTTACTATCATATTTCTTTTAGTCTCCCTTACTTGATCAAACTTGTTTTTAGCCTATTTTTTTTATTCTGGTTACATAAACCAGAATTCGGACCGAACTCTGCCTTACCCAGAGTTCGGGCCAAATTCGGTCTGACTGTTCCAGAACCGAACGCAGCCTCAGCCGCTGATCAGATTGTGATCCAATGGTCTATATTTGCTCCGACTATTCGAACCCCTACACTAAAAACCGGGTTCCCCTCTTCTCTCTCCTCCATTGCCACCTTCTAAACTTCTTCAAACTATTTTTCTCTAAACCCTAACCCTAGTTCTTCCTTCCTAGAGCATATTTCTTCTCAAAACTCAAGGAGAAGGATTCTCTCACCATTTTCCTTCACCTTTCTGATGGAACTGGGGATTCCCAGGACCCTTCCTTTGGTGTGCGTATTGATCGATAGAAAGTTAAACAGATCTAATACGTGTTCTAACCCTTCATAGGCGGAAACTAGGGTTCACGAATTATACCTGCGGCGGAAAGGAGATAAGTAATTTCTGGCAATCTCGAGCGGACGACCCCAAGATCTTCTGCACGTATTCCTTCCTCGAGTTGGACGTCGTATGGGCGATGATCTCCCAACCTTTTCTTCTCCTTGGCAGCCCTCTCTTTCTCTCCTTACGTGAATCACGAATTTAGAGAAAGTTTCAGATTTCTGATCAGTAAACTGGCGGCCAGAGAATAGAGGATATATATAGGCTACGGCAGGGACCATGAGAAGAAATTAGGGTTAGACCTCCTAACGGATCTGGATATCCCGTGTTCAGCCCGAACAAACAATCCAGGCCCATTAACAATAGCTCAGTCCACTAATGAGCTATTGTTGTACTACCTTCCTAATCCCAAATTATGTTTGTGGGCTCCTTTTATTATATGCTCGTTTGGCTCCCCATGTTAAGATATCGTATGTCCGTCGATCAAATTAAGTTACTGACAACTATATTGATTTGACATCTTTTATCTTTAAGTAGTACCGCTCAACTTTATTTGTCATGTCGGATATAATCCACCTGCAAGGTTTACATGACAATCCTTATGAGCTCCTTAAGAGGACATCATCAACCCGATGTATCGGGACATGGATTTCATTTATAATCAATAGCCCATCATACATACAATATTATTACCCAATTTATAGAGATTGTTGATCCATAATTGTCACCCTCATTTTTCCGTATTTCCCATATTTCGTATTTATACTCGTATCTGGATTTTTAGCATGTATTTTTATTTTTCTCAACTTGTGGAATTTCGAAATTTCTCGTATTTTGGGTTTTAACTTGGCTCGGTTTTAATTGGTTTGGGTTGGTTTGGTTTGGTTTAATGTGTATTGGAACACCTTAGCCTATGCTCCACCTTCATTCCACCACAACCCACCCTCTTTATAATCCCCACCTAACACTCTCTCTCTTCATTACCTCCTCCATTAATTTCTTCTTCTTCTTCCTCCACACAACTCTCCATACCTATAGGCAAGTGCATCTTGCCACCACATGAGAACCCTATTTTATTGTCCATTTGCTAGATTAAGACATGGTGATCAACATTAAAACTTGGCATTTTGTGATTTGGAGTCTCCATTATTCTAGATCTAAGTTTTCTCTATTTTCGGATTTGTATGGTTTTGATCTATTTAAGTTGGATTTTTATGGGTTTTGATGTTTCTATGTAGAAGAGAATTCAATTTCACCCAAGTTAGAACTTCGAAAATTCGGATTTGGAGTTCGGATGGCCAAGTTATGAACTTTGAAGCTTTGTGTTCAACCATGGAGTTCTTGCTGTTTGGAGAAGACAGTGAGCAGTGTGCAGAGATTTTAGATTACGCCACTGAGCTGCGCGTGCTCTTTAGCGCTGCGTACGCAGACTTGGGTACGCTTCCTGTTGGAAGCGTGTCCCTTGCGTACGCAGACTTGGGTACGCTTCCTGTTGGAAGCGTGTCCCTTGCGTACGCAGACTTGGGTACGCTTCCTGTTGGAAGCGTGTCTTGGTACGCAGACTTGAGCGTGCCCTGGTACGCAGACTTGAGCGTGCCTTGGTACGCAGACTTGAGCGTGCCTTGGTACGCAGACTTGAGCGTGCCCTGGTATGCAGACTTGAGCGAGCCCTGGTACGCAGACTTGAGCGTGCCTTGGGACGCAGACTTGAGCGTGCCCTGGTATGCAGACTTGAACGAGCCTTGGTACGCAGACTTGTGCGTGCCTTGGTACGCAGACTTGAGCGTGCCTTGGTACGCAGGCTTGAGCGTGCCCTGGTACGCAGACTTGAGCGTGCCCTGGTATGCAGACTTGAGCGTACGCATGACCTGAGCATATGTTTTCCCCTGTGTGTGTGCTTTTGTGCATACACTGCTCTTCTGCGTGCGTGCTTTTGTGCGTACGCTGCTCTCCTGCGTGCGTGCTTTTGTGCGTACGCTGCTTCCCCCTGACCCCTTGCTTAACCCATTGGCTCTTGGAGTATTGGTTTTATTTCTCGACTTAGTTTCTCTTTTGTGGATTGGGTTTTCCTGAGATCTGTTCAACACAGCACGACTATCTTGACCCGACACGGCCTAACACGATTTTTAAGTAATTGTTTATGACTAGTACGGTTTTTAGGATTTTCTGTGAATTATGATCCTGGTATTCTCTGATCTCCTTGCTAGTGACCCGGTGGGTGCCAACCTAACTTGTAACTTGTACTTAATCCTTGTGACTTGATAACTTGATAGTGGCCCGTGGCGGCACACTCTTGACTTGACTTGACTTAACTTGTAACTTGACTTGACTTGATGCTGTTGCGACGGCTAACACGACTTGACAAGAATAAATGGCCTGGACACCGTGGGTGAATATGTTTGTACTTAATCCTTGTGACTTGATAACTTGATAGTGGCCCGTGGCGGCACACTTTTTAAATTACTATCTCTTATTATGTAATTATATTATTGTGCTAATTTGCTGGCTTTAGTTCTTATTTTATGGCCTCCTTTGTGGCACTTGCTCTTTCTGGGGTCTGACCCAGCTGGTTTTGTATGGCCAGATACCGGAGCAGCAGCAAAGGATCTACCTGTCTTCCAGCCCGATGGTGACCGCCAGGCGTAACCAGGGCAACGAGTGGGTTTTATTTTGCTCTCCCACTCCCTTGTAAAAATATTCTTTGAGGCGTTTAGCCGCCGAGTAAGTGTTAGCTCGTTTGCAACTTTATTTACTGTCTGCCTACGGGCTGTAATCATGATTGGCAATTCGAGGTTGATTATGTATGACTTAACTCTTGCTAGTCCTTATATTTTGTATGACTAGCTTCATGATCATCTGGATATGTAATGTTTGGGACGCCTTACAATTGTATATTTGGTGATCTGATATCTTGTGATTATTATTAGTTGGTTGAGATTGAGACAATAGGATAATTTATGACTTTAAGAGACTGATGGCTTGTAGATAAACCCTCACATATCTAGACAGCCGTGACCGTATGGTGAGATGAATTCCATTTCATTATACGTAGCTGGCTATGTCTGCCCCCGCTCTCCAGTATTCTGGTTCTGGGGCGTGACATGGTTTAAGTGGTGGCCCATGCAGGTCTTGTCAATCAAGAAATGTGAGGGTTTATCGGATAGATGTCTCAATCTGTACTCGCCTTTGATCTCTACTCGTATCTTCTTCTCTCCTTAAATCCCTGACTTGATAACATGCTTGTATCATTGTTCTAACCTGGTCCTTTCTTAATATTCCTGATGTTATTACTTCAGCGGCATCGCTCCTGTTGATCAGCCAGAAGAAGTTCGGCCGGCAGCCCAGCAACAGCAAGAAGATCAAGATCAGTCCTCAGCAGCCGCCTCTCGAGCCATGCTTTCTGGAGAACCAGTGCCCCCAGTCCAGCCAGTTCAGCCAGTAGGGTCAGAGGATGGGGTCTTGATAGGACTCATCGTGAGTTGCTTGCGTCTCAGGACCGTCGAGGTGATGCCTTGCAGCAAGCAGTACAAGAAGCTATGAACGGAAGTGGTCCTCGAGGGAATAGTACGGTCAACAATTTCAAGCGCCTGAACCCTCCCTTCTTCGACGACAGCGAGGATGCTATTGCTGCAGATGCTTGGCTACAGGACATTGAAGTTATCTTGGAGGCAGCCAGGACCCCTGAAGCAGAGAAGGTGGCAGGGGTGCGCCTGCAGTTACTAGATCTAGCCCGCAGCTGGTGGGCTATACAAGCAGCGAGTTTGGGTACGCCTGTCATATGGGCGTTATTCAGTGATATGTTCCAGACCAAGTACTTCGATGCAGTGGCTAGGTATGACCTGCAGACCAGGTTTAGTAATCTCAGGCAGATGAGCAGGACGGTCGACGGATATGCGATCGAGTTTTCAAGGTTGAGTCGGTTTGCTCCCACCTTGGTGGCAACCGAGCTAGACAGAGCACATCAATTTCAGCAGGGGCGCCACTTGGAGATCATATTGGCAGTAGGGCAGTTCGAGCACAAAACTTTTGATGCCGTCTTGCGAGCAGCGAGGAGGCATGAGTGCACTTCCCGAAGGATAGCGGACCGGACCGGAGATCGGAAGCGGTCTCACGACCAGATGAACCAATCCTCAGCACCGACCCCAGCAGCTAGGACCTTGACCATTGGAGCTACGAGGACAGATTCGGTTACCTCCTTACAGCATTCTGCCCCGACCTATCCCCAGCAGTAGAAGCAGAAGTGGCCTTTCGCAACGGGTTGTTCTCATTGCGGGAAGCCCGGGCATGTTGTTACTGAGTGCCGTAGAGCACAGGGATTGTGCTTGGTTTGTGGTTCGCCAGGCCACATGATAGGATCCTGTCCGTTCAGAAACAGATCATCGTCGACAGTAACTAGTCCCTCGGTTATGGGACCATCACCAGCACCAGCACCAGAACCAGCTCCAGTTCACCAACCACAGCAGCTCCCGTTTCCGGGTCTATTACCGTCTCAGGCCCAGGCCTTCCAGCAATAGAGGCCTCAGCAGTTCGCCCTGGCCCAGGCCCAGATCCAGAATCGGTAGAGAGGTATCTGTGTTCTATTGTCTTGCTTTCCGCCGTCGTTATGTGGGACACATGCCATGTTTCATGTATCCTAATTACAACGGTATATTCCGGACCCGAGCCATGTCCTAGATCATTCGAAAACGGTTATTGGTACCAACCTTTTCATATGAGGAGAGGCCCGTGTCCCTGTTTGACCAAAGAGAGAGACCTCAAGCGCAAGACTATCAGTTTAGTTCATATTGCTTGAGTTCATCGCTCCTTGGGAGAGTCAAACGTGGGAGTGTGAGGATGACATCCGATCACGATATCCCTACCTGTTTGACTCGTGAGGTATGATGTCTTCCTTATGCCTTACATTTTTCCTTCCTTGCTTGTATTGTATGATTGTATGATTGAACTGCTTAGTGTAGTTGTTGGTGCTTAGTATAGCTTGTCGTGGCAATCTCTAGCTCCTTGATTAAATTTCGAGGACGGAATTCTTTTAAGGTGGGTAGAGTTGTCTCCCTTATTTTTTCATATTTCCCGTATTTCGTATTTATACTCGCATCTGGATTTTTGGCATGTATTTTTATTTTTCTCAACTTGTGGAATTTCGGTATTTCTCGTATTTTGGGTTTTGACTTGGCTCGGTTTTAATTGGTTTGGGTTGGTTTGGTTTGGTTTAATATGTTTTGGAACACCTTAGCCTATGCTCCACCTTCATTCCACCACAACCCACCCTCTTTATAATCTCCACCTAACACTCTCTCTCTTCATTACCTCCTCCATTAATTTCTTCTTCTTCTTCTTCCTCCACACAACTCTCCACACCCATAGGCAAGTGCATCTTGCCACCACATGAGAACCCTATTTTATTTGTCCATTTGCTAGATTAGGATATGGTGATCAACATTAGAACTTGACATTTTGTGATTTGGAGTCTCCATTGTTCTAGATCTAAGTTTTCTCTATTTTCGATTTGCATGGTTTTGATCTATTTAAGTTGGATTTTTATGGGTTTTGATGTTTCTATGTGGAAGAGAATTCAATTTCACCCAAGTTAGAACTTCGGAAATCCGGATTTGGAGTTCGGATGGCCAAGTTATGAACTTTGAAGCTTTGGGTTCAACTATGGAGTTCTTGCTGTTTGGAGAAGACAGTGAGCAGTGTGCAGAGCTTTTTAGCTTACGCCACTGAGCTGCGCGCGCTCTTTAGCGCTGCGTACGCAGACTTGGGTACGCTTCCTGTTGGAAGCGTGTCCCTTGCGTACGCAGACTTGGGTACGCTTCCTGTTGGAAGCGTGTCCCTTGCGTACGCAGACTTGGGTACGCTTCTTGTTGGAAGCGTGCCTTGGTACGCAGACTTGAGCGTGCCTTGGTACGCAGACTTGAGCGTGCCTTGGTACGCAGACTTGAGCGTGCCCTGGTACGCAGACTTGAGCGTGCCCTGGTACGCAGACTTGAACGAGCCTTGGTACGCAGACTTGAGCGTGCCCTGGTACGCAGACTTGAGCGAGCCTTGGTACGCAGACTTGAGCGTGCCTTGGTACGCAGACTTGAGCGTGCCTTGGTACGCAGACTTGAGCGTACGCATGACCTGAGCGTACGTTTTCCCCTGCGTGCGTGCATTTGTGTGTACGCTGCTTTCCTGCGTGCGTGCTTTTGTGCGTACACTGCTCTCCTGCGTGCGTGCTTTTGTGCGTACGCTGCTTCCCCCTGACCCCTTGCTTAACCCATTGGCTCTTGGAGTATTGGTTTTATTTCTCGACTTGGTTTTTCTTTTGTGGATTGGGTTTTCCTGAGATCTGTTCAACACAGCACGCCTATCTTGACCCGACACGGCCTAACACGATTTTCAAGTAATTGTTTATGACTAGTACGGTTTTCGGGATTTTCTGTGAATTATGATCCTGGTATTCTCTGATCTCCTTGCTAGTGACCCGGTGGGTGCACACCTAACTTGTAACTTGTACTTAATCCTTGTGACTTGATAACTTGATAGTGGCCCGTGGCGGCGCACTCTTGACTTGACTTGACTTAACTTGTAACTTGTAACTTGACTTGACTTGATGCTGTTGCGACGGCTAACACGACTTGACAAGAATAAATGGCCTGGACACCGTGGGTGAATGTGTTTGTACAAATGAACCTGTCTTGTCTTGCATCATGTCTAGGACATGAATCCCTGGTTTCCCACGATCAGGGATTCATACTGAATATGGCTAGGATTAATGACTAGATTGATCAAATAGTTCATAGAGAATTTTCCAGTTACCCGTTGCCCCTTTGGTCCCGACCTTATATATATATATATACTTGGGATTTGTTGCTATCCGTCGAGATGAGCGCACTTCCAGCCCGCCGTCGAGTGTGGTACCTTAGGACACATGTATCTTACTACAGTGTGTCTGCTATATCCTGCTATCTTTTCCTTTTCTTGCTGGGATCACTCAGGTAGTAACAAACAGGTAACCGGACTTGGAATTCTCATTGCCTCTTGCTAGTAACTAGGCCTGTGATAACCCTAGTTAGTTAAAGTATCAAGCCGTACTTATTGCTTGGCCGTGATTGTTGGTTGAGGTATAATCTGTCTAGTCCTGTCTTGATCCTATACAAGATTGTTACATATCTTGATTTCTTATATTCACCTTGCCGATAAATGGTTGGAGAGACCAAGTTCTGTTCAGACGAAGGGTTACAACCTCGGTCCTTGTTTGGTTTACGGGTTGTAACCTGGTTATCTGAATAGTCCCATGGTTATCTCATCGTATATCATCCTGACATGCTCTTCCATATGTTCTGTCTTTCATCGATTCTGTACAAGATTGTCTTTTATATTCACCTATCATGCTTTTCTTAAATTACTCTCTTATTATGTAATTATATTATTGTGCTAATTTGCTGGCTTTAGTTCTTATTTTGTGGCCTCCTTTGTGGCACTTGCTCTTTCTGGGGTCTGACCCAGCTGGTTTTGTATGGCCAGATACCAGAGCAGCAACAAAGGATCTACCTGTCTTCCAGCCCGATGGTGACCGCCAGGCGTAACCAGGGCAACGAGTGGGTTTTTTTTGCTCTCCCACTCCCTTGTAAAAATATTCTTTAAGGCGTTTAGCCGTCGAGCAAGTGTTAGCTCGTTTGCAACTTTATTTACTGTCTGCCTACGGGCTGTAATCATGATTGGCAACTCGAGGTTGATTATGTATGACTTAACTCTTGCTAGTCCTTACATTTTGTATGACTAGCTTCATGATCATCTGGATATGTAATGTTTGGGACACCTTACAATTGTATATTTGGTGATCTGATATCTTGTGATTATTATTAGTTGGTTGAGATTGAGACAATAGATAATTTATGACCTTAAGAGACTGATGGCTTGTAGATAAACCCCCACATATCTAGACAGCCGTGACCGTATGGTGAGATGGATTCTATTTCATTGTACGTAGCTAGCTATGTCTGCCCCCGCTCTCCAGTATTCTGGTTCTGGGGCGTGACAATAATGAATCTCACTCTTTTATGAGTCAAAGTAATGCACACTGCATATATATGTCCGTTATTATATCCGGATTAAGAGCACAAGTATCCATAATAACAGAGGTGTTTGTTCTCTTATGTAGTCAGTACAAAGAGAACAACCTCAAGTGGTCCTGTTCAATACACACAAAGTGTACTAGTGTAAACCTATAGTCAAGATAGACTAATACCAGATTACACTACAACCTTTCCAATAGATTGTCCAAGTCCATCTAGGTTGTGAACTATTTATATACTTCATAGGAAACTGATAATATGATCTTCTGTGTGACACCACACACCATATTATCTACAATATAGAATATCAGACATTTGCATTAACACTTGTAACAAATACAATATGCAAACATTTGCCCATATGATTCTCATTCAAAATTTAAGGAAATAAGGTTACTACAAAAGTGATGCTTTTAGTATATAACCCTAACAATCTCCCACTTATACTCAAAGCATTGCTTTTTAGTATACTGTTACAAATCTTCCACTTATACTTAAAGCCATGCTGCTACACATCTGACTCCCATTCCCTCAACATGACTGTTAAAAGCCTTAGCTGGTAAGCTCTTTTTAAAGGGATCACATCAACTTTTTATTTTTTTACAATATCTCGTATCAGGTGGTACTTGCGCTCAATGTGTTTGCCTGTCTTATAGGCTCGTGGTTCCTTCGAGTTTGCAACTGCACCACTATTATCACAATAAAGTGTAATAGATTAAGGCAAACTAGGTACCACATCCAAGTCCAACAGAAAGTTTCTGAGCCAAACCGCTTCTTTGGCTGCCTCAGAGACTGCCACATACAAAGCTTCCATGGTGGAATCAGCAATACATTTTTGCTTGATACTCCTCCACACAATGGCTCCACCTCCCAAAGTAAACACATAACCTGAGGTAGATTTCTTGGAATCCCTATCTGACTGAAAATCTGAGTCTGTATACCCCAAGGGAACTAAACTATCTGCCTAGTAAACTAGCATATACTCTTTAGTCCTTTTCAGGTACTTCAAAATATGCTTTACGGCAGTCCAGTGCTCTTGTCCTGGGTTAGACTGATATCTGCTGACCATGCCTACGGCAAAGCAGATGTCTGGTCTCGTACATAGCATTGCATACATTAAGCTTCCTACTGTTGAAGCATAAGGAACTGCCTTCATGTTCTCTATCTCTTTAGGTGTTCTCGGACACTACTCAGAGCAATTCAATGTCTAAAAGGTAAGAAACCTTTCTTAGAATTTTGCATACTAAAACGAGTTAGTACAGTATCAATATAGGAAGCTTGGGATAAGCCCAACATCCTTTTCTTGCGATCTCGTAGAACTTTGATCCCAAGGATGTGACTTACTTCTCCCAAGTCCTTCATATCAAACTGTTTGGATAACCATACCCTTACATCAGATAATACCTTTACATTATTTCCAATGAGCAAGATGTCATCCACATAAAGTACTAGGAACACCACCACGTTTCCGTCACACTTTCTGTATACACATGATTCATCCTGACATTGATCAAATCCATAGAATTTTATCACCTGATCAAAACATATGTTCCAAGATCTGGAAGCTTGCTTAAGTCCATAAATGGACTTCTTGAGCTTACAAACAAGATGCTCCTGGCCCTTTTCAATGAACCCGTCTGGTTGCTTCATATAGATGTCTTCCTCAAGACTTCCATTAAGGAAAGCTGACTTGACATCTATTTGCCAAATCTCATAATCGAGATGAGCTGCAATAGATAAAAGATTCCGAATAGACTTAAGCATGGCTACAGGAGAAAAGGTTTCCTCATAATCGATACCCTCTCTTTGAGTAAAACCTTTTGCTACAAGCCGAACTTTAAAGGTTTCAACCTTACCGTCTGATCCTCTTTTTCTCTTATAGACCCACTTGCATCTAATGGCTTTTACACCAACGGGTGGTTCTACAAGCTCCCAGACCTGATTAGAATCCATAAATTCTATTTCAGATATCATTACTTTTTGCCAACACTCTGCATCTTTATCTTGGAGTGCTTCATTGTAGGTACAGGGATCATAATCTTGTTCCTCAGGGACGAAGTCTGACGACTCTTCCAAGAACATATATCTATCAGGTTGTATCACAACCCTCCCACTACGACGAGGCACTATCGGTTGTGGTATAACATTTATGACACGTTGTACAGTTATTTGTGGTTCATCCTCTTGTACTGTTGGTACTGAAGTACTTGGTGTCTCACGTCTCAGTTCTTCTAGAACAACTCTACTTGTGGGTTTATGGTTCATCACATAGTCTTCCTATAAGAATCGGGCATTGGTACTAACAATGACCTTCTGATCCTTAGGACTATAAAATAAACCTCATTTTGTTCCTCTTGGATAGCCTACAAACAAGCGTACTTCTGTACGAGATTCCAACTTATCTGTTTTCCCATTCAGCACATGTGCTGGACTACCCCAAATGCGAATATGTTTTAGACTAGGCTTACGCCCAATCTACAGCTCTGTGGGAGTAAGAGGTACTGACTTAGAAGGAACCAAGTTCAAAATATAAGCTGCAGTCTCTAAGGCATATCCTCAAAACGAATCTGGCAAATCCGAATAACTCATCATTGATCTAACCATCTCCATAAGAGTTCTATTTCTTCTTTCGGCTACACCATTCTGTTGGGGCGTTCCAGGTGCAGTCAATTGGGATGCAATCCCAGCCTCTGATAAATAATCTAAACTCTCTAAAGAGGTACTCGCCACCACGATCTGATCGTAATGACTTGATACATTTTCCATGACGTTTCTCCGTTTCAGCCTTGTACTCTTTGAATTCCTCAAAGCACTCAGACTTACGGTACATCAAATAAATGTATCCATACCTTGAATAATCGTCAATAAATGTGACAAAATATTCAAAGCCACCTCTAGCTTGGATAGTCATGGGTCCACACAAATCAGAATGAACCAATTTCAACACATCTTTGGCCCTATACCCCTTTGCCGTAAAAGGCCTTTTGGTCATTTTACCTTCCAAGCAGGATTCACAGACTGGTAGTGCCTCCACTTCCAATGAACTCAAAGGTCCATCTTCAACCAGTCTTTGAATCCTTCTTAGGTTAATATGCCCCAATCGCAAGTGCCAAAGATATGTTTGGTTCATACAAGAAGGTTCTTTTCTCTTATTTAAGTTAGATGACATATTATTCATTTCTATAAGTTGTATTGTGGGCGAAATAGGATTAATGACATACAAATTATCAACCAATGCACCAGAACAGATAAAATGTTTATTCTTTCTAATAATAATATTGTCATTAAAATAAACTGAATATCCATCCTTAACTAACATAGAAACAGAAACTAAATTCCTTCTAAGTGAAGGTGCATAAAGACAATCTCTCAATGTCAAAGACTTATTTCTACCAAAAGATAAAGTAACATCTCCTAATGCAACGACCGATACTTTTGTAGCATCACCCATGAACAAGCATATCTCTCCATCACTAAGCCGTCTGGTTTTCTGGAACCCCTGCAATGTATTACAGACATGATTAGTGGCTCCTTTATCTACACACCAGGTGCCGGTAGATAACACCGCTAAACATGTTTAAACTACTAGTAAATGAGATATACCTTCTTTGTTCCCTTGTTTGAGAAGTGGACAATCAGTCTTCCAATGTCCTGACCCTTTGTACTTGAAACATTTGCCTTCCGGCTTTTTTACCGCGCCTTGAGGTCCCATGCCCTTCTTTGCTGAGTTTGTCTGTTTCTGAATGTTATTCTTCTTCTTACCGCCTTTTGGCTTAGAAGTAGAAGCCTTTTCAGAAATAAAAACATGACCACTCTGCCTAAAGAGAGATTCAGCATCCTGTAGCTTTTTTGCAAGTTCTGTCAAACTATACAACCTTTTGTTCATGTTGTAATTAAGGCAGAAATTGTCAAAACTTTTAGGCAGAGTCCCGAGAATGATATCGACCTGGAATTCCCCATCGATTTCAGCTCCAAGGATCTCCATCTCATTCAGACGACCCATCATCTTGAGAACATGATCCCTTACTGGTGTACCCTCAGCCATTTTTGTATTCATCAAACATTTCATAGTAAACTTCCTAGCTGCTCTACTCTGATGTCCGAAGAGTTCCTTAAGGTTATACATCATGTCATAAGCTGTGGCCATGGCCTGATGCTGATGTTGCAGTACATTTGACATAGATGCCAGAATGTAACACCGTGCCATCTCATCTGCCTTTTTCCACTTCTTATAAGCCTCTTTGACCTCTTCATCAGAGTTAGCATCAGGCTTAGGTGGGCATTCCTTAACAAGTACATATTTGTACTCCTCAGCAGTCAGAACAATATCCAAATTACGTTTTCAGTCAATATAATTTGGTCCAGTAAGTTTGTTTTCTTTAAGAATCACCATAAGTGGACTGAAAGAATCCCATTTTTGAAATCCTGAGAATCACATAAATAAAATTATGTAGGGCAAAAAAAACTTTTTGAATTAACTAAATATTGATTCCCTCAAAACAATAATAAGAAATTCACCAACACCTTGAACACCATGAATTTAGCATGCCACGATAGTGTGGACGTATACAAATTCAACTTTGTTCAAGTAGACTTTTCTTATTAATTTTACTATCATGTCAATATAACTTTATGACAAATAAAATTAATATGCTGGTCTTGCTCTGGTCATACAAATAATAGCAGTGACTCCGATGGGGAGGATACCATTATTTGTATCTAAGTGTATACTGTTTGCCATTGATATGTAAAAGAACAGAACAATTATCGGAGGACTGAACTTTAGACTCACAATACAAACTCGCTCGTATAAAGAAAGCCTAGGGACGAAAACCTAGGTACAACAATCTAAGTACAATTGTTTATTTTAGATTCTAGGGGGTGACGATAGAGGCTCGGAAAAGCGACGGCAGCTCTGCCTTACTCCTTGGACGATCAGGTGCAGCCTTGGCTCTGCAGAAGAACTGCTTAGCGTTGATGAAGAAATGCTCTCTTTATTCTCTCTGGATTCGAGGGGGCGTGCTCTCTCTCTCTCTCTGCTCTCTGCTCTCTTCTCTTCTATTCTCTCTCCGTCTCTATGTGTCTTCTCTCTCTTTTTTCTCTGTGCGCTTGTTGCAAAGGAATAACACCTTGCTATTTATAAGAGTGGAGGCATCATTAGGGTTTACAATGATCACTCATTCTCAAAAGTCGACGGTTAATGATCGATGAATCTGGGCCGTTCATAATAGATTTGAGCAATTAATGTGATTGATTCAAATCTCTGTGGGCAATTAATGATGATTGCCATAAATCCTTATGATTTATTATGCCAAGCTCGGATCTTCTGCCACGTGTTCAATTTAATTGATTGCAAATGATCTGATTTGATTCCAATATTTTATTGAGATTTGTTGATGGATTTCGGTTGATTTGATGCCACGTGTCCCATTATCACGCCACGTGTCTTAACCGCGGGCCACCTAAAAAATCTGAGCCGCATGAGGACTGCTCCCCATTGAGCCGCATAAGGCTAGCCACGTGTCAAGGCTGCTTGGGAGTGGCCTCTGAACATTTGAACTGCATGGTGGTGATCTGAGCCGCATGAGCGTAGGTGACCGCATGATGGGTACTTTCTTCGTGAGCCGCATGGAGATAGTCTTCGTGAGCCGCATGGAAATAGCCTCTGCTTGAGCTGCATGGGGTAGTTCTCGTGAGCCGTATGGGATAGCTTCTGCCTGAGCCGCATGGGTGGCCTCTGTCTGAGCCGCATGCGACTGTCCACGTGTCAAGGCCGCATAAAGGTCTTTTGGGGTTTGACGGATTGTGTCAGAGATATCCTTCGTTTCCCTAGGAGTCTGCCATTATGACAGAGTCATTATTGCATCTTTCTGTCATTGGTCAGAGCTGTCAGCCGTCAAGGCATTAAATGCAGTAAAAGACAAAGAAAAGAGCTGTTGAGGGCCACGTGGCTCCTCTCTGGGCCGCATGGAACTATTCGAGCCGCATAGACGCTTGAGCCGCATGGGTCTCTGAGCCGCATGAGGTCTCTGAGCCGCATGGGCTCTCTGTTGATTTTGGGCCGCATAAGTCCCCCTGCTGCCTTTGGGCCGCATGAAGCTTTCTGAATCGCATGAGGCATTCTGGATTTTGAGCCGCATAAAATCCTCATAGGCCGCATGGAGCTTTCTGGGTTTTCAGTCACATGAGACTCCCCTTCTTTCCTTGTGCTTGTGAAGGATCACATCTCGCAAGCCAAGGACATCTCGATCAACCTTTGCACTCGCTTTGTGGACCCGGGTATCTCGAGCACACGAGTGCGTAAATATCATGTTCGCTCCCCGATGTAGGACTAGTAAAAGTACTTGTCCTTGATCTTTGTTGGGAGACTCTTGAGAACCACCCTATCCGTTTGCCGCCGGGGGCTGGACACGGACGGTTCTGTACAACTTTCCATTAGAGGCCCGCATAGCGGGATGCTCTGATGGTCAGAGGTTGGGACAGCTGACTGAGCTCGACGAGCCCGTGCTGCCCTAGACTTCTTCGACTTAGCACCCGAAGGTGTATATTAGGAAGAGTCCAAGTTGGAAGGAAGGAAGAGAAGTCGGTGCCCTTTTCGAAGGAGGAGAGGGGGCTATATGAAGAACAGTTTGGCAACTCTAGAGGGGGGTGAATAGAGTATATATAGAAAAATGACCAATAAAAAATAACTCTTTCACCAATAATAAATAATCAGAGTAAAGTGCGGAAAATAAAAGGAGATCAAAAGAGCATACGCAAACACAGCAATTTTAACCTGGTTTCCCTCGTGGAGGACTAGTCCAGGCCTGAGAACTCTAGCTCAGGATTCAAATCCACTATTTGTGAAATAGTAGTTTACAACCGTGCCTTTACTTCAGAAGAGCACGTCAACTTCTAACAGAGGATCGCAGTGGCGATTTGCTTGGAATTGTCCAAGCGACTTCTTCGACTCTTGCACAAGAATCCTAACTGAGAGATGCTGAGCACTCGAGACTTAGGAGGCTTGTGGCTAGTAGATGGGAAGGGTATGACTTATTTGAGCTTATAAGAGAGAAGAGAAGAGAAGATTGGATGGATTGGAATGAGAGAATTCATGCCCTATTTATAGTATTTTTATAGGCAGAATTCGGCCAGAATTCGGGTAGGAAAATTCAAATATTTGGCCGTTGGACAACTAGCAACCAGCTAACCCTAAAATTAGGGTTCCTGATTTCTAGGGGACAGAGTTCGGCCCGAACTCTGTGTGGAGGCAGAGTTCGGCCCGAACTCTGTCTCCAGAGCACAGAGTGGTTCAAAAGGGACCATTTGGGAATTTTTGGTTTGGTGGAGCTTTGGGATTTTTGGGTAGGCTATAGTCTAAGTTTCAAGAGCTCAGCATGACTCAGATTATATTAGTCTAGACTCAAAGAAAGTGTAAAATACAGACTCGAATCAACTGAGACACGGAAGCTGAGCTGTCTTCTGTCTTGAGCTTAATGCAGACGTCGTGTGTCGTATTGAATTATTACAGATATTATTTAGTCAATATTGTCAATATTTGGTTGACTGTGACTTTGTGTCAACAATCTCCCCCATATTGATAATTGACAAAATAATATATGTATATTCAACATTCATACCTGGACACAGTTGATCATAGCAACATAGCTCCCCCATAATCGATGCCGAGCTAGAAATAAGAGCTCCCCCGTGATCAGAGAACGACGCTGAGCTAGAAGAGATAGCTCCCCCGTAAAGAATGCATTGAACCTGTATGATATCTCCAAAAAGCACAAACAAGCACAGATATACGAAAGCGAAAAATATGATACTAAATATATCTAGCCAGAATATACATAGTTCTTCCCCTTTTGGCAGTTAGCAATATAGACTGCATATGAATGAAAGATCATATAAACTGCAGTATAGACAATGAAGAGTGATGCAACCACACCAAGCAGAGAAGAAACCGTGTATGACTAAACAAAATGAGTCACCAACATAAAGTAAAACTATGAGCATAAAATGTCATGCACAAAACCAAGTGTCAAACACACAACCAGAGTTTGAGAACATAAAACCAAGGACATAAATCCATAATAAACTAAATAACTGAAATCAAAAAGCATCAACTAAGATCATCATCAGTAGCAACAGCAGATCTAGCCAATCTCCATCACGGAGCACGAGAAGGTCCTGGAGCATCTGAAGGACCGTGGAAGGAGCGACGGGGGTCCAAAAATGCAGCATCCGGATCCATATAACGCATGACCCATGGATCATCAATGCGATGGCCCGCGCGCTCAGGATCCCGCTCCATAGGAATGTGCAGATGATGAGATATGGAGTACCGTATATCATGCAGGGAGTTATCGAGGGCACTCATCTGTAGAGTAGTACGATAATCCAGCTGGGTCCAGCGCTCGTCCTCAAGGTCAAAACGATCCCGGAGCATAGTCTGAATAGACTCAAGAGTGGCAGGTGGAAGTGGTGCATCCTGACTGAGTAGAGGGGCGTCAGGCTCCTCATCAGCAGACTGCTCAGAAGTCTCAGGAGAGGCGACGACTGCCTGAGAACGTCGTGCCTTGGACAGGAAAGCAGGAGCAGGCAAGAACTGACAGTCATGAATAGGAATAATGAACGTACGAAAAACCATAGGAAGATATAAAGGATAAACCAATGCTCTTGGTTTCTTCCTACAATTTATCATCCAGTCCATCATTGTCCTAGAAAGATTGAAGGGGATACGATAATGAAGGTGATACAAAGCAGATATCTCAAAGTAGGTAACTTCATCAATGGAGCCAGCTTTTGGCAAGATAGTGTTAAAAATGATTCGATGAAGTTCATAGAAATATGGGTTGAGGTGCTTGGCCATAAGTTTGCGAGGACTTATGTTAGGAGCACATAATTCCTCCTTAAAACCTTCAAGAGAAGTATCGCCAACAAATTGAAATTGACGAGCTTCCACAAGTTTATCCCAAGCATCGAGATTAAAAAGATCAAGAAAATCCCCCAACTCAGAATCATTGAAAGCAATGTCAATACCGGCAACCCGGGAATAGATGTGGGTTGCATCGAAAGTTAAATTGCAATAAAACATTTGGATTGCGCTACGGTAAATGACAAAGTTTGAGGCAACTAACGCATCCAAACATAGATCACGAAACAATGATTCATATTGAGAAAAGATTGTAAAATTTATCGGATGTCCCCCGAACACCGGACGAGTCCGAAAGTCGCTAAACCATGCATTAGACGCGTCTAGCGACACAAATAATCGCTCGTCATATGTATTCGGATCATGGGGACAAGGCGGGTTGAACAACGGATGAATGGGTTGTTGTTCAACTACTTGCTCAATTGGAGGAGAAGGATTCGAAGAGGAAGCTCCCTCAGTTCGAGTCCTTTTCCTACGATTGGGCAAGCGAGGAGCCATTTGCAAGAAAATAGAGAACTTGAAATGGAGAGAAAGAAGGGGATATACCTGAAATCAACAACAAACAGTAGAAGAGAATGATGAAAAACCCCTTTTCCTTGATTTTGAGGAGCAATGGAGCACTTCTAGATCAAAAACTAGGGTTAGGGTTTAAAGGAAAGAGTTTGGAGAGGTGAGGAAGGAGGTAATAGTGAAGGAGAGAGAAGAAAACCTAAAATATAAGAGAGGGTTTTCGTTGGTCGGAAAAAATTCTGACCGTATGATCTAAACTGATCCAACGGCAGAGGCTGATCCCGACGCTGGACCAATAGGGACCGAACTCGGCCCGAACTCTGTTAGGGGCAGAGTTCGGCCCGAGTTCTGGATTAGTGGTCCAGAACTTAAAACAGGCTGAAGAGATGAAAAAATGGTTAAGTGTTGAAGAAAAAAAGGTAGAGAGGATAAAAGTATGATGAATGCATTGAAGTACATAGAGAGGTACACAAAAGTCAGAATGAACTTTAGAAAAATCAATTAGGCAATATTAAAGCGAAACAAACCATATAACAAACAAGGAAATATATTGTAATTCAATATTTCAAATTTGCCATGGGTTAGCTGCAGGGGCCGGATCCCAGCTAGCGGTAGTCCTGAGGACTAGTGCACCGTGTCGCTTAGGCTTTTACGCCTTGTTGTCAGAAGGACCCTTTCGGCTTGTACCCATACCAAATTCATCGTAAAAGAATCAAAATATACTCGATATTTACGCAGGTGAGTCTCAACTTATAACTGCTTCATCAAAAATTCTGAGTTCACGACAAAGAAAATTGAAGCGCTCTTCGGATAATGGCTTAGTAAAGAAATCTGCTAGCTGATGATCAGTGTCAATAAATTCTAAGTTAATCGTGCCGTTTTACTGATGATCACGCAAAAAGTGGTGTCTGATCTCAATGTGTTTAGTGCGTGAGTGACAGACAGGGTTCTTAGTCAAAATAATAGCACTAGTGTTGTCACAGAATATAGGAATATGCATGAAAGATAACTTATAGTCTTCAAGGGTTTGCTTCATCCACAGAATTTGTGCACAACAACGCCCAGCTGCTATGTATTCAGCTTCTGTTGTGGATAGTGCTACAGAGTTCTGCTTCTTGCTAAACCAGGAGACTAAAGCCTTTCCTAATAAATGACACATGCCGCTCGTACTTTTACGGTCGACCTTGCATCCAGCGAAGTCAGCATCAGAGTAACCAATAAGGTCAAATGATGTGGACTTGGGATACCATAGGCCCACTGTAACCGTACCCTTAAGGTATCGAAAGATACGCTTAACCGCGGTCATGTGTGATTCCTTAGGATTAGCTTGATATCTAGCACATAGGCAAACACTGAACATGATATCGGGACGACTAGCAGTTAAATAAAGTAAGCTGCCTATCATACCTCGATACTTACGTTGATCAACAGGTTTGCCGCTCTCATCTGGTTCGAGTTTGGTTGAAGTAGCCATTGGAGTGCTGATTGGTTTGACGTTGTCAAGATCGAACTTCTTCAGCATGTCCTTGGTATACTTCGATTGACAGATGAAAGTTCCATTAGCCATTTGTTTCACTTGCAGGCCAAGAAAGTAGTTGAGCTCTCCCATCATGCTCATCTCAAATTCCGTCTGCATATACTTGGCAAATTCTTGACAAAGGGTTTCATCAGTAGACCCAAAAATGATATCATCAACATAGATTTGAATCAATAGAATAGTGTCTTTAAAAGATTTTATAAACAGTGTAGTGTCAATTTTCCCTTTTAAAAAACCTTTCTCAAGTAAGAAGCTACTTAGCCTTTCATACCAAGCTCTGGGGGCTTGTTTGAGGCCATAAAGCGCTTTCTTTAGCTTGAACACGTGGTCGAGAAATTTGTGATTTTCAAAGCCAGGAGGTTGTTTCACATAAACTTCCTCCTTAATAAAACCATTCAAGAAAGCACTTTTCACATCCATTTGAAATAATTTAAAGTTTTGAAAATTAACAAAAGCACAAAGCATCCGAATGGATTCTAGTCTAGCAACAAGAGCATACGTCTCATCGTAGTCGATACCTTCCTCTTGGTTGTATCCTTGAGCTACTAGACGCGCTTTATTACGTGTGACTGAACCATCTTCATTTACTTTATTTCTAAAAACCCATTTAGTACCAATTATCGAGTGATTAACCGGTTTAGGAACGAGTTCCCATACTTGGCTTCTCTCGAATTGGTTGAGTTCTTCTTGCATAGCAGAAATCCAAAATTCATCATTAAAATCTTCAGAAATGTTTTTAGGCTCTACTTGTGAAATGAAGGCAGTGCTAGCAACGGAGTCCCTTAGTGATGATCTAGTAGTTACTCCACGTGAAACTTCTCCTATTACTAAATTTTCTGGATGAGAAGGTTTGAAAGAGAATTTCTTAGGCAAACCCTCCAGAGAATCAGTTTCAGTTGAAGTATTCATTGGAGTAGAAGTTGATGGCTCAACGTCATCATCAAGAGTACTTACTGCACTGTTATCTTCATCAAAAGTCACATTTGTTGACTTTTCCACAATAAGTGAGCGTTTATTAAAAACTCTATATCCCTTACTCTTGGCGGCATAACCAAGAAAGATACCATCGTCAGCTTTGGCATCAAATTTGCCTAAGTTGTCTTTGGTGTTAAGGATAAAACATCTACAACCAAAAACTTTAAAATAAGAGACATTGGGGGTTCTCCCAAACCAAGGCTCATAGGGTGTTTTCTTCGTAATGGGACGAATCAGCACCCTATTCAAAATGTGGCATGCTGTACTGACAGCTTCTGCCCAAAAGTATTTCGAAAGTGAAAATTTATTCAACATGACTCTGGCCATATCGCCGAGAGTTCTATTCTTCCGCTCCACAACACCATTTTGTTGAGGAGTTCTAGGACAAGAAAATTCATGATCAAAACCATTTGTATTGCAAAAATTTTCAAAATCATAATTTATGAATTCGCCTCCATGATCACTTCGGATTCGAGTAATCATGTAGCCTTTTTTGTTTTGAACTTTCTTTACAAAAACATTGAAAACAGAAATAGCATCGCTCTTATTAGCGAGAAAGAAAACCCAAGTAAATCTCGAAAAATCATCAACAATAACAAATGCATAAAGTTTGCCACCAAGGCTAGCTATTCTACTAGGACCAAATAAATCTATATGAAGTAGTTGCAAGGGTCGAGTAGTACTTACAGAGTTGATGGAATGAAATGAGGATTTAGTTGCCTTGTTTAGTTCACATTCGGCACATACCGTGTCCTTTTTGAATGTGATATCAGGCAATCCTCTCACTAGCTTCTTGGTAGACAGCCTGGATATAGCATCCATGTTGGCATGACCAGGACGCTGGTGCCAAAGTAGTCGTTCGTCTTTGTGGACATATAGACATCTACCTGCATTGTTAGTATTTATAGAAAGATAGAAAATATATATGTTGTCCTCTCTTTTCCCTTCAAAAGCAATGTCTTCTGTTGACTTATCATAGATGTAGCAACTATTTTGTCCAAAGTTAATATCATATCCATGATCAGCAAGATGACTAATGCTGAGCAGGTTATGCTTTAACTCGGTCACTAGGCAGACATCTTTTATTACAGGAGAAGGAGGATGACCAATGATACCATTACCTATTATGTGTCCTTTGAGATTGTTACCGAAGGATACATATCCTTCTCTCTTCATCGATAGTGATGCAAAAAGATTTGCGTCTCCCGTCATATGTCGCGAGCATCCACTATCGAGAATCCACTTACTTTCAGTTGAGGAGGGAAGGTCCACCTACATCAAGAGTAGATGTGACCTTTGGTACCCGAGTTCTTGAGGGTCCTGAAAAGTTAGTCTTTGGAAACCAAGCATATATCTTTTTATCTACAAGTCTTCTAACTTTGCACTGTGGTGAGATGTGTCCATGTGATCCACAGTAAGTACAGATAGCATTCTTATTTATACTAGGTGCATGAGAATAATATCTATAAGCAACAGGATGAGGATGAACATGATGTAAAGAGTTAGCATGGTGATGATGATTATGCATAGAATGAGTGGCATGGTGACGGTGTATATGAGGCATATCATGATGGTATTGTCTATGATGTGTGACATGCTGATATTGTCTATATGGCATGGCATGATAATTTTGTCTATATGGCATATGATGATCTTGTCTATATGGCATTGCATGATGATCTTGTCTATATGGCATGGCATGATGATTTCTATGTGTGGAGTGATGTTGATTGTGTCTTTGTGCATGATGATTGTGTACTGAGTGAGAATTATTCTTACGTGCACGTGGTTGGTGAAAGTTTGTGTATATAAATGCATGGTTATGTGCTACATGAGAATGACGTGGTTGACTAGCATGAGTGGTGTTGTGTCCATGTGATTGGGTTTGAGGTTGAACAACCTGTTTACCCAATTTGGTTTCTAATCTTTTAGAAACAGCTTGCAGTTCATCAACCTTAATATTTAAGCCATATATCTTAGTCATGAAAATCTTGTGTCTACTCTTTTCTTCAGCAAGTAACGTGTTGAGTGTAGTGATTTCTTGAGTTTGTTGCTCAATACGTGCTTCAGCATCATGTAAGCTTAATTTAAGCTTGGATACTTCATCAGTGTCATTAGTGGGTGTCGTGTTTCTAACATTATCAAGAAGTAAGGAAATTCTTTGTATCTCATCTTCAAGACTTTTGATTTTGTCCTTGGCATGTTTGTATTTACCGATGACCTTTTTGTGATCATCGAGTAAATCAGTGAAAGCATCGCCAAGTTCATCAAAAGAGAAGTCATCTAGAGTTTCGTTAGATACCTTGTTGGAAGTTGCCATTAGGCACACATTTGCTGTATCTTGAGGAGAGTCCTTTTCTTCCTCGGAGTCACTCGCTTCACTTTCATGCCAAATTTCAGTGTTGGCATATTTCTTTGATGAGTTCTTTTTGTATGGCTTCTCATAGCGGTTGCTCTTCTTCAAGAATGGACAGTCTTTTCGGACATGTCCAGTCTTCTTACAACCGTAACAGGTTGGCACTTCTTCATCATCTTCTTATGAATCCTTCTTCCTTCGATTGAAGCGAAGGAAATTTCTGAAGTTGCGAACCATGAGAGCTTGGTCTTCATTATCCGAGTTATCGTCTTTGGTCTCATCGTGATCAGCCCTTCGTCGATGAGCTTTGAATGCGATCTCCCTGGTCTTCGGAGCAGGCTCTTCGAAGTCCTTGAGGTCAAGCTCGTGAGTCATGAGCTTACCCATCAAGGTCTCCATTGACATTGATGTGAGATCGTTTCCTTCTATGATGGCCGTCACCTTAGGGTTCCAAATCTTTGGCAACCCTCTGAGTAACTTACGAATCTTCTCGTAGTTTGAGTACTGCTTACCAAGCGAGGATAGAGGATTGATGATGTCGAGGAATCTTGTAAACATTTGAGTGATCGTCTCATTTGGCTTCATCTTGAAGGCTTCGTATTCTTGAGTGAGACGGCTTATTTTAGATTCCTTGACTTGTGTGGTTCCCTCATGCGTCACTTCTAGAAGTCTCCATACTTCATGAGCAGTGGTGCATGTGGAGATCCTGTTGAATTCATTCATGTCTATAGCACAGAATAAAGTGTTAATAGCCCTAGCATCTAGACTTGCCTGTTTCTTCTCCTCGACAGAATATTTGTCGTATGGTTTCTCAATGAGGTCACCATCGACAACTATCCTGACGGGCTTTTTGTAACCGTCAGTGACGACAGTCCACAGGTCAAAGTCTAGAGACTTAAGATAGAAGCTCATCCTTGTTTTCCAATATATATAGTTAGTTCCATCAAATAGGGGAGGCCTATGAGTGGACTGACCTTCACCATGATTGGAAATCAAGGATTGTGTGGTTGCCATGGATCAGCTCTTAGGATGTTAGTCCTTATAAAGAGAACAGAGCTCTGATACCAATTGAAGAACAGTTTGGCAACTCTAGAGGGGGGTTAATAGAGTATATATAGAAAAATGACCAATAAAAAATAACTCTTTCACCAATAATAAATAATCAGAGTAAAGTGCGAAAAATAAAAGGAGATCAAAAGAGCATACGCAAACACAGCGATTTTAACCTGGTTTCCCTCGTGGAGGACTAGTCCAGGCCTGAGAACTCTAGCTCAGGATTCAAATCCACTATTTGTGAAATAGTAGTTTACAACCGTGCCTTTACTTCAGAAGAGCACGTCAACTTCTAACAGAGGATCGCAGTGGCGATTTGCTTGGAATTGTCCAAGCGACTTCTTTGACTCTTGCACAAGAATCCTAACTGAGAGATGCTGAGCACTCGAGACTTAGGAGGCTTGTGGCTAGTAGATAGGAAGGGTATGACTTATTTGAGCTTATAAAAGAGAAGAGAAGAGAAGATTGGATGGATTGGAATGAGAGAATTCATGCCCTATTTATAGTATTTTTATAGGCAGAATTCGGCCAGAATTCGGGTAGGAAAATTCAAATATTTGGCCGTAGGACAACTAGCAACCAGCTAACCCTAAAATTGGGGTTCCTGATTTCTAGGGGACAGAGTTCGGCCCGAACTCTGTGTGGAGGCAGAGTTCGGCCCGAACTCTGTCTCCAGAGCACAGAGTGGTTCAAAGGGGACCATTTGGGAATTTCTGGTTTGGTGGTGCTTTAGGATTTTTGGGTAGGCTATAGTCTAAGTTTCAAGAGCTTAGCATGACTCAGATTACATTAGTCTAGACTCAAAGAAAGTGTAAAATACAGACTCGAATCAACTGAGACACGGAAGCTGAGCTGTCTTCTGTCTTGAGCTTAATGCAGACGTCGTGTGTCGTATTGAATTATTACAGATATTATTTAGTCAATATTGTCAATATTTGGTTGACTGTGACTTTGTGTCAACACTATATTTATAGAATGGAGTGAGCCCTTTCTTTTTCTCCTTTCCGATGTGGGACTAAAAGTAATATTTTCCATGCTTCTACATATACCATTACTTAATACTAAGTCCATTACCTTATAATGAGTTCCTTTAGATGGAGAAGTGAACACATACTAGGTAACTTTCTACAATTATCCCTAAGAAAGTTTGTACTGGTGATCCATAATTATACTCATCCGATATGGAGGAAAGCACTAAAGCCAACACGCAAGTATAATTACATCACCTACACACCAGTAATGGAGACCATAGGATTTATACTAAATAAAAATCCTCTCCTACTTAGTTATTTAACAATGAGAATTTTTCTACTAGTTAATATTATGTCCATGTTGTCCATTATTAATGTAGGCTTGGTTTTTCAAAAAAACAACCACACAATAATAAACATGCATAATCAGAAAAAGCAAAATGACAAAAATAAGAAAAAATATCCAACTATTATGGTCATCTTTGCTGCTCCGTCCTCAACTATCCGAATCCAAAATCTGGCGCTGCGCAGATCTATTCGGGGTTCGACCTGCCCGGTCAGGTCGCGGGGTTCGGAACAGCGCCCCGATTTTTTTTTTTTAGGTTTTGGCTGTCGATTCCTTCATCGAAAATCATCTGTCTGCCTCTGGACTGCTTAAAACCAGCATCTCGTCCGGTGTCAGAAACAGCCACCACCGCCATCACGATTGATCAAAAATAATTAAAATTACATCAATCCTATGCCTCCCGAAGGAGTTCATACATAATCTAGATTGAAAAATTAAAATAATAAGCACGATCAACCCTCGTGATTTTAATTACATCCACAGCAACAACAACATCCACGACATGTCCGTGGTTTAAACAACATAATAAAAAATATGCATTGGACCATAATAGTTGGATCTAAGATGCCTACAAAACCGAGTTAGAACAGATCTACATTTACCGACTATTACAAAGCGCAGGTTTTATTGAACAACATGGACGTATCAATCAATACGTAGATCCAAAGTGGCTCTGATACCAATTGATGGAACTGGAGATTCCCAGGACCCTTCCTTTGGTGTGCGTATTGATCGATAGAAAGTTAAACAGATCTAATACGTGTTCTAAACCTTCATAGGCGAAAACTAGGGTTTACGAATTATACCTGCGGCGGAAAGGAGACAAGTCATTCCTGACAATCTCGAGCGGACGACCCCAAGATCTTCTACACGTATTCCTTCCTCGAGTTGGACGTCGTGTGGGCGACTATCTCCCAACCTTTTCTTCTCCTTGGCTGCCCTCTCTTTCTCTCCTTACGTGAATCATGAATTTAGAGAAAGTTTCAGATTTCTGATCAGTAATCTGGCGGCCAGAGAATAGAGGATATATATAGGCTACGACAGGGACCATGAGGAGAAATTAGGGTTAGGCCTCCTAACAGATCTGGATATCCCGTGTTCAGCCCAAACACACAATCCAGGCCCATTAACAATAGCTCGGTCCACTAATGAGCTATTGTTGCACTACCTCCCTAATCCCAAATTATGTTTGTGGGCTCCTTTTATTATATGCTCGTTTGGCTCCCCATGTTAAGATATCGTATGTCCGTCGATCAAATTAAGTTACTGACAACTATATTGATTTGACATCTTTTATCCTTAAGTAGTACCGCTCAACTTTATTTGTCATATCGGATATAATCCACCTGCAGGGTTTACATGACAATTCTTATGAGCTCCTTAAGAGGACATTATCAACCCGATGTATCGGGACATGGATTTCATTTATAATCAACAGCCCATCATACATACAATATTATTACCCAATTCATAGAGGTTGCTGAGCCATAATAAATCTTACTCTTTTATGAGTCAAAGTAATGCACACTGCATATACATATCCGTTATTATATCCGGATTAAGAGCACAAGCATCCATAATAACAGAGGTGTTTGTTCTCTTATGTAGTCATTACAAAGAGAACAACCTCAAGTGGTCCTGTTCAATACACACAAAGTGTACTAGTGTAAACCTATAGTCAAGATAGACTAATACCAGATTACACTACAACCTTTCCAATAGATTGTCCAAGTCTATCTAGGTTGTGAACTATTTATATACTCCATAGGAAACTGATAATATGATCTTCTGTGTGACACCACACACCATATTATCTATAATATAGAATATCAGACATTTGCATTAACACTTGTAACAAATACAATATGCAAACATTTGCCCATATGATTCTCATTCAAAATTTAAGGAAATAAGGTTACTACAAAAGTGTTGCTTTTAGTATATAACCCTAACACTTTCATCATCAAATTGAGGTATATTTCCACACTTCTCTCCATCTAAATTTCCTTAATTTTTTTTATTATTTCATGGCTCCCAAGTTGTTCAATAGGGGGAAGAGACTTCGAACCGAGGGTGCGTCCTCTTCGAATGCTCCTCCTCATGTTGAACCACCCGTTGAACAACCAAATCAACAACCCATTCACCCGTTGTTCAACCCACCTCGTCCACTCGACCCCAACACGTACGATGATCGGATATTTGTATCACTTGATGCTTCCAATGAGTGGTTTAGTGATTTTCGATCACGTCCGGTGTATGCGGGTCACCCTATAAATTTTACTATCTTTTTACAATATGATTTACTCTTTCATGATCTATGTCTTGATGAACTTGTCACCACCAATTTGGTTATCTATCTCAATGCCATCCAAATGTTTTACTGCAACCTTACTCACAATGATACAAATATATTTTCACGGGTTGCGGGCATTGATATTTCTTTTGATGATTTCGACTTGGTCGAACACCTTGATCTTCCGGAGCCTGACTTATGGGAGAAACTTGTTGAAGCTCGCAAGTTTCAGTTTCCCGATGGGTCATCCCTAGAAATCTTTAAGGACGACTTGTGTACCCCTAACACACGTCCTCGTAAGCTTCTCGCCAAGTTTCTCAATCTTTACATTTATGAACTTCATCGGATCGTCTTTAACACGATTCTGCCCAAAGCAGGATCGACCGATAAGGTTATATACTTTGAAATCTCTGCTTTGTATCACCTCCATTTTCATGTTCCTTTAATCTTCCACGTACCATGATGGACTGGATGATTACTGCTAGAAAGAAACCAAGATCTCTGCTTTATGATCATTATCTTTCTATGCTCTTTCGTGCTTTTCGTGTACCTCTTGATGAGTGCCAGTTTCTACCTGCCCCTGCCTTCCTCTCTAAGACACGGCGGCTTCAGGTAGCAGTTGGCTTACCTGTTGTGTCCGTGCACTCTGACGATGAGCCCGACGCCCCTCCTCTTGGACATGATCCTCTTCCTCCTTCTGCTACTCTTGAGTCACTCCAGACTATGCTTCGCGATTGATTCACTTTAGAGGATGATCGCTGGACTCAGCTTGACTATCGGACTACCCTACAGATGAGTGCCATTCGCAACTCACTGCACGATATTCAGTACTCTATGTCCCGACATCCTTCTATGCCTATTCCTATGGAGCGGGACCCTGCTCGCGACGGATACCGTATCGAAGAACCTTGGGTTATCAGCTACCTGGATCCGGATGCGACTTTTGTGGACCCTCGTCGTTCCTTTACTGATCTATCCGATGACGCTGGGCCTTCACGAGCTCGATGATGGATGTGGATTTCTATTTACTGCTGCTGAGGATCGTAGTTTATGCTTTTATGCATTTTTAGTTGCTTTTTTTATTTCTGTACTTTGGTTGTATTAGAACTCATTATGTGACTCTTGGAGACATTTTATTATGCAGTTTATCAGTTTATGCAGTTTATCATTATTATTTTTGGTGTGCTTGCCAATCATTATTTCTGGTTGTTTGATAAATGCCAAAAGGGGGAGAAATATTTTGCTATATTCATATTACATCATCATTTTTCTCTGGCTTTGTGTATATGTGCTTTGGAAAAGATTGTTTTTATCAGGACAACAGGTTCAAAGCAATGTTTACGGGGGAGCTATTGCTAGCTCTGCACTAATTACGGGGGAGCTACGCTATTTTTTTTAAAATGTCTCCAGGTATGAATATTGAATATACAAATATCATTTTGTCAATTATCAATATGGGAGAGATTGTTGACACAAAATCACAGTCAACCATATAGTGATACAATTGACAACATGATACTTGTAATATTTCAATATGACACATGAAGACTGAATTCAGTACAAGCCAGACGATAGCTCGCACCTGCAATGCCTCATAGTTTGAGTCTGTATTTTATATTTTTATTTGAGTCTAGACTTATGTAAACTGAGCTGTGCTGAGCATTTTGAGACTTAGACTAAACCTATACCTCAAATCAAAAGCCCCACCAAACATCCAAATAACCCATTGGCCCACTGGACCTATTATGTGCTCTGGAGACAGAGTTCGGGCCGAACTCTGCCTCCTAAAATCCAGGACCCTAATTTTTAGGGTTGGCTGGATGCAAGTTGTCCAACGGCCAAATTTTTGAATATTCTAACCAAAATTCTGGCCGAATTCTGCCTGTATGGTATCCTATAAATAGGCCATGAATTCTCTCATTTTCAATCATCCAATCTTCTCTTCTCTTCTCTCTAAAGCCTTATACAAGCCATACCCTTCTCATCTACTAGCCACAAGCTCCCTTAGCCTTAAAGTGCTCAGTACTTTTCAGTTAGGAGTTTGTGCAAGAGTTCAAGAAGTAGCTTGAAAAATTTTAAGCATCGCCACTGCGATCTCTGTAAGAAGTTGACATGCTCTTCTGAAGAAAAGGCACGGGTTGTAACTACTATTTCACAAATAGTAGTGTAGAAGCATGGAAAAGAATAAAAAAAGATCCATGCGGCCAGGGAGCCCCATGCGGCTTAGAGAGCTCATGCGGCTCAAGCGTCTATGCGGCTCAAATAGTTCCATGCGGCCCAGAGAGGAGTCACGTGGCCTGCAAACAGCTCTTCCCTTTGTCCTTTACTGCATTAAATGCCTTGACGGCTGACAGCTTTGACACATGACAGCCCTGACACAAAAATATAATTATGACTCCGTCATAATGGCAGACTCCTAGGGAAACGAAGGAAATCTCTGACACAATCTCCCGAAATCCAGAAACCTTCATAAGGACTTGACACATGGACAGTCGCATGCGGCTCAAGTAGAGACCACCCCATACCGCTCAGGCCGAAGCTGTCCGATGCGGCTCAGACCGAAGCTATCCCATGCGGCTCAAGTAGAGGCTGCCCCATGCGGCTCACGAGGACTGTCTCCATACGGCTCACAAAGAAGGCACCCATCATACACTCATGCGGCTCAGATCATTACCATGAGGTTCAAATGTTCAGGGGGCCACTCTCAAGCAGCCTTGACACGTGGCCAGTCTTATACGGCTCAATGAGGAGCAACCTTCCTGTGGCTCAGATTTCTGCAGTGGCTCGCGGTTAAGACACGTGACATGATAGTGGGACACGTGGCATCAAATCGAGCGAAATCCATCAACAAATCCCAATAAAATATTGGGATCAAATCAGATCATTTGCAATCGAGCAAATCAATGACACGTGTCGGGAAATCCGAGATTGGCATGACAAATCAGGAAGATTTATGTCAATCATCATTAATTACCCACAAAAGATTTGATGCAATCACATTAATTACTCAAATCTCTTATATTCAAGATGAACGGCCCAGATTCAGTAATCCTTAGCCGCCGACTTTTAAGAATGGGCAATCGTTGCAAACCCTAATGATGCCCCCCACTCTTATAAATAGCAAGGTGCCATTCCCTTACGGAAGAGGGGATTCTCTGAAAAAAAGAAGAAGAGAGACACAAAGATCCAGAGAGCCAGAGAGAGAATAGAGAGAGATCAAAAGGAGAGGCTTTCTTCACCAGCGCCAAGCAGTCCTTCTACAGAGCTAAGACTACACCCGATCGTCCAAGGAGTAAGGCAGAGCGGCCGTCGCTTTCCCGAGCCTCTATCGTCACCCCCCAGAATCTAAAATAAACAATTATACTTAGATTGCTGTACCTAGGCTTTCGTCCCTCGGCTTTCTTTGTACAAGCGAGTTTGTATTGTGAAGTAAAAGTCCAGTCCTCCGATAATTGTTCTGTCCTTTTATATTTCATGGCAAATACGATGGCGACTCTGCTGGGGACAAACTTCTCCACGGCTGAAGAGTTGGTGACGCAATCGGATGCAGCCAAACTTGGCTCCATGCAACAGAAGATGGTCGTCCGCTTCGACCAACAGGCGTTTGAAGAAATGCTCTCCGAGGGAAGCGCTGGCCCGTTCCAGAAGCGAACCCGCACAAAGAAAGCTCGCAGCGAGTAGAGGCCAAAATCATTTGCTCCTCCCCAAGCTCCGGACGGAGTACTCTCTGCTGCCCAAGACGGCGAAGACGACTCTCGCACGGCCCCACTTCGAGTCATAGAGAACTCTGCTGTCCCCAAGTCCGGCAGAGAAAAGCACTACGATGCTGGACTTGCAGGGGTAATGAGCGATTCTATGTGCTCCAGGAAGAAACCGAACAAGGGTACTAGCCGCAAAACGAAGACTCATGCGGCCAAGATTGCCAGCCGCATGAATGATGACCATGCGGCTGAGACTGCTAGCCAAATACGTAATACTGATACGGCCAAGATTTCCAGCCGCATGGAGAACACTCATGCGGCCAGGATTTCCAGCCGCATGGAGAAGACCTATGCGGCTACGACTGCCAGCCGCATGAAGATTATTGATTCCAGCCGCATGACGCCTACTCCACGCGGCTCTGTCTTCGACCGCCTCTCCTATGGTCCTGATCTCTTGTGCTCCCAAGAAGACATGTCTGACTCTCTCCAGCACCACTTAGACTCTTCCTACTATGTGCCCTCACTCACTAGAGTGAAGAAGTCTAGGGCAGCACGAGATTGGTAAGCTCGGTCCGCTGATTCGACCTCCGATCATCCGAGCGTCCCATATACTGTTATGCGTGCCTCTGATGGAAAGTTGTACAGAACCACTCGAGTACAGCCCCCGACGGCAAACGGACAGAGAGGTTCCCAAAAGTCTCTCAAAATCCAGGGAGCAAACCTGGTCGATCCGGACCCATCTGACTTGCGTGAGGCCATCCTCCACAAACATATGGAAAGAGAAGGTGCCTCGGGGTGCAAAGAGTCCTTCCACAGACGTCACTGCACCCAAGTCATCGTCAACTGCTGTTACAATAATGCGACGGTACGAGAAGACCGGCAGTCCGTCTTCCAAAGACTGCAACAAACATGTTCAGAAGACGAGGCACTTCCCGTCGCCTCCTGCAACTCTGCTCAGAAAATTCCCATCGATGGGAGAGGGAAGAAGACCAATATTCCCAGCCCGAAGATTTCAACCACTATGACTAAGAGACTATCGTCTAAACGGGTGCCCACCACCGGAGTTTTCCAAGGTACCCATTCAAAGACGAAATCTGCTACAGTGGAAGATTTATCGTCCACACACTGGGGGTTACTGGGACTGGGGTAGCACTCCTCAGAATATCCATGATAATCTGATGTTCCAAGGAGATGAACCCGAGGAAACAACTCTCCCATCAGATACAGCAAGGGCCGACGTCCCCGAGGACGTCCACGACTCCCAAGATGAAGCAAACTCTGAAGCTGGGGGTACTATCCCTTCTGAGTCCGAACCAAAGGAGAACATTCCCACATACCCCGATGACTTCTTGCTACAGGGGTATGATTCAGAGGGCATGTCCTCCACCGTTCCTTCCACCTCTCCTTATGTAAATACGGTGTTCATGACGGACAGCAACCAAGGTGGTTCCAGTGATCGCCAACGCATCGACACTCTGGAGGCCATACTGCATGCCTTGGTCAAGTCTGTAGACGAGATCAAAGCAGCCCTTCCAACTCTCCAAGGGGGAACGCCTGGTCAAACAAGTGCGGGTCCCGCGGTCAATACGGACTCGAACTCAGCGGCACCGAACCCAGGCAACAATCCTCCTGAAATAACGGCCCCCACCGCTGTGGATGAGGCCAGGGAAGAAAGAAGAGAGGTCCAGGAGCTCCGAGCCATGTTTCTCGCTCGAGAGACCTCTCAAGACCTCAGAATACGGCAACCATATCCTGCTGCATGGAGGGATGTCTCCTTCCCACCAAGATATAAGCCATTCAATATCAATCCTTATGATGGCAAGACCTCTGCAAGTCGATACATCACTTACTTCGAGGTCACCACCGACCATCTGCCCCATGACGTTGCCATCCTTACACGATTATTCATCGGGGTATTGGAAGGAGTCGCCTTCGACTGGTATCGCAACCTACCAGACAACTGCATCCACTCCTTCGCCAGCTTCAAACGCATGTTCTTGGAAAGATTCTACGAAGTAGGACAGGATATCACGATGTCCACCCTCATGGACGTCATCCAAGGGGAGAAAGAGCTGACAAGGAACTATATTGAGCAGTTTTGCCAAACCGCAATGAAGCTGCCGTCTGGTAACCCGGATTCCTCCTTAATTAAAATTTGCTAAAAGAGACTGCTTCCAACAATCAGCCTCTGGATGGACGAAAGTCAATTCAAGGACTGGAAGACGTTTATCATCAGTGCCACAAGCGCCGAAGAACAATTGAAGAAGGCTCGCCAACTGGGAATGCATATCTCAGAAGGAGAAGACAAGGGCAGGCGTCCCAACGCCAACACCAACAATGGGGACAGCTCCGCCAACAATCGAGACAACAAGGGCAAGCAGGCTATGGTGGCCGACACAGCGCAGAAACTTGTGTCAAAACCGTCAGACAAGCAATGGCCACAAATGACCTACTCCTTCGAAGACGGCCACGACAAGCCCATCTTAGACATGCTCATACAAGGAGACAGAATTTAGCTCCCTCCACCAAGACGGGAACCTCGGCTGGCAGAAATAGAGAACCTAAAGTACTGCCATTACCACCGCTACGTCCACCATGCTACACACGACTGCTACCAACTAAAACGGTACATCCAAAATCTCATCGATTCGAATGCTCTAGCCATCGATTTCGAAGAGGTAACTGTAATATCCCAAATTCGTGATACGTATTTAGTGTACGTATACGTATTTTGGACCCATATTTTATTTAGTCATGATTAGTTATCTTGGTTATTTTGTATTTGCTTGGTTTTATTGGCATTGATAGTTTAATTGGTTTTAATGGTTCATTGGTTTATTTTTGGATTAGTGGGGCTTGGTTTATTTCATGATTCATTTGGTTTAAATTGTTAGAGAGAGAGTTTATTGGCCTTGACTTGGTTCACCTTGGTTTATCTTGGCTTGGTTTATTTTGGGTTTGACATGGAGAACCACCACCCTACTATAAATATCAAATTTCCTCTCTCTCTCCTTATTTATTTTCTTCATCTTCTTCCTCATTACTCTTTCCTCTCCACCATTAACACACCACCAACCTAGGCAAGTTGCAACTTGCTATCACTTGAGGGCTATATTTTATTTATCTAATAGCTTTACTAGCTCATATTAAGCAACATTAGAACTTGGGTTTTCTTCATTTGGAGCTTAGAATTTTGTTGATCTATGATTGAAGTATTTTCGGATTTTGGTGGTTTTGATCTATAAAACTTGTTCATTTTCATGTTTTGATTGTTCCATGTTGTAGAGAATTTAATTTTACACAACTTAGACCTTTACAAGGTGGATTTTTATTGAGATTTGACCTAGTTATGGTCTTTTGAAGTTTTGAGTTCCATGGCCATTTGCTCTCAGCTTTGGGGAAGAAGACCTACTGTCCCAGGCGCAACCCAGCTAGCCCAGCGCTCTTTAGCGCTGGCGCTGCCCAGTCCAGCGCTTCTTGGTGCTGGCGCTCTCCATCGCTAGCGCAATCTGCCCTGGCACAATCCAGCCTGGCGCGGTCCAGCTTGCCCCCTCCCAGCACAATCCGCCCTGGCGCAATCCAGCCTGGCGCGGTCCAGCTTGCCCCCCTCCCAGCGCAATCTGCCCTGGCACAATCCAGCCTGGCGCGGTCCAGCTTGCCCCCTTCCAGCGCAATCTGCCCTAGCGCAATCCAGCCTGGCACGGTCCAGCCTGGCGCTGACAAGTGCTGGCGCGGTCCAGCTTGCCCCCTTCCAGCGCAGCTCACCCTGGCGCAACCTGACCCTGGCTGCCCAGCGCAGTCTAGTCTTGGCACCTATTTGCATTATGTTTTATTTCATCTTCTTTTAGTGCATGGTATTTTCTGTTTATATCTTTACGCCTTTTTGACACGACATTGATATGAGCATAATGTGAGCATAGCATGGTTGATGTATTGAATTCTGTGCGCAACTTGATAGTGACATGTGGTGGTACACTCCATATAAGTGAATGGCATAGTTTATTGAGCGCCGTTGCGACGGCTCTATTGACATGATAATGTAATATTGACCTGGACACCGTGGGTGACTTGTGAATGTATTGATAAATGAACCAGTGTGTCTTGCATCATGTCTAGGGCATGGATCCCTGTGTACCACGGTCAGGGATACATATTGAAATAAACTAAGGTTAATGACTAGAATAATTCACTAGTCATGAATAGATGTTCCCCAGTTACAGGCGATTCCGTTATTCCGGCCGCAAATATTTGGACTTGTAGCCTGCCGACGAGTAGGGCACATTTCCAGCCCACTGTCATGTGGGGCACCCTCTATTGTCACTTTAATAATTGAACCCTATTGTCACTCTAGTGTATTGTTCTCTCTCTGATTTTTACTTTAATGATTGAACTCTCTAAATTGTCACTATAATGTTCGCCTGGATAACCTGGATAGCAGCAGGGCCTGTGACTACTTGGAGCATCTCATTGCATCTTGCTAGTAACTAGGATTGTGATAACCCTAGTTAGTTAATGTAGAAAGCCGTAGGCAATGATTGGCCGTGATTGATTGGATGGAGTCTAGTCCAGTATAGTATTGTCTAGAAGTGATTGATTGAAAGATTGTACCAGAATGATTGAATGATTGTCACTCCAGATTGTTACTATAATAATTGTACTCTATTGTCACTCTAGCATATTGTACTCTTCATTGTCACTTTTATCATTGTACTCTCTCATTTTCACCTTAATGATTGTCACCTTTAGCAGTAAATGATCAGAGACTAAGTTCTGTTCAGACGAAGGGTTACAATCTCGGTCCTTGTTTGGTTTAAGGATTGTAACCTGGCTTCCGGAATAGTACCTTCGTCTTCTCTTCATATACTGCCCAGCTATATTTTATTTAGCATGATTCTCCAGTTGTCTTATGTCAATGATGCTTCACCTAATTATTTTCTCTGATTGGGATAAGTGCATTGGTAGTGCACAAACCTCAATTTGTGTTACTTATTGTGTTCTTACATGTTGAATGCTAATGATTTGTTGATTTTAGTCTTTAAGTGAAGCCTCCTTTGTGGCACTTGCTTTTTCTGGGGTCTGACCCAGCTGGTTTTGTATGGCCAGATACCGGAGTAGCATCAAAGGATCTTCCTGCTTTCTAGCCCGATGGTGATCACCAGGCGTAACCAGGGCATCGAGTAGGTTTCTTTTTGTTCCCCCACTGTAATATTGTAAATTATTCTTTTGAGGCGTTTAGTCGACGAGCAAGTGTTAGTTCTATTGTAGCTTTTACTTATTGTCTGCCTACGGGCTGTAACATGATTGACAGCCCCGGGGGTTGATCATGTATGACTGAACTCCTGCTAGTCCTCATATTTTGTAACGACTAGCTTCATGATCATTCCGAATATGTAATGTATGGGATGCCTTACTATTGTGTATTTGGTGGTCTGACATCTTGTAACTATTATTAGTTGGTTGATATTGAGACAATAGGCTATTTTATGACCTTAAGAGACTGATAGATTGTAGTGAAACCCTCACATATCTTGACAGCCGTGATCGTATAGCGGCGTGGATTCCAATCTGTTATACGTAGCTGGCTATGTACTCCCCCGCTCTCTATTATTCTGGTTTTGGGGCGTTACAGTAACTGTGGCAGCCAATATGGTGTCAGTACAATTTGGCAGCTTCCCTCCAACCAAGACTCAAGACGGTGTGGTCCCCATCCCTCTGGCAACAATGGAGATTGCTAATCTTCTACCTTCCCTAGATCAGGCTGCTGGTCTAGTGCCCCTCACCACATCACGAGGGGAGGTCATGTGGGTCCATCCAGACTTAGTATCTGAAGTGACTCAGTCCACACCATCTTCCATTCGCTAGAGCAAGAGTGGAAAAGTCAGATCATGCCGCACAATCTCGGCAGATATCGAAGAAGTCACAGCCGTCGTCACTCGGTCTGGGGCACAATCCCAAGCTGTGGCTGATAACTCGGCTGAAGATTATCAGCCCACTACAACTGACGCTCCGGGACCTTCTCAGCCTCCGACGACCGACAAGCCTAGGCCGAAGGAGACTCAGTTTGACAAATCCCTCCGAAAAGAGGCACCGCAGGGGCTGGAGAAGCCCTACAACTTCAACATCTTGGCGCAATTGGCCAACACCCCGGCCAAGTGGTCATTATACGAGCTTCTGAGACTCTCGAAGTATGTTCGCACGGCTTTGAGCGATGCACTCTAGAATGTCGACGCTTATCTGGCTAAGGTCAACCTCACGGGAGAAAATCCGTCTGCAGATCTCCAAGACAGTGCTTGTACGGGAGCGATGCCCAAACATTGTCTTTATTCCGCAGAATATGCTCATCAAAACCAACCTACACGATCGCCTGTTATATTACACTGGATACATCGGCGACGTAAAGGTGGATCAGATGCACATTGATCCTGGTTCTTCCATAAGCACCATCCCGAAGGGTCTGTTACATCATCTCCGCATCCCTATGCATCGCCTGGATCCTGGTTCTTCCATAAGCACCATCCCGAAGGGTCTGTTACATCATCTCTGCATCCCTATGCATCGCCTGACGCCAACAAGCACCGCCATCAGTGGTTTCAATTCAGGCAGGAGCTACCCAATTGGAAAGATTCGTCTGAAGTGCCAAATTGGCGATCTCCAGTCGGAAGTCACCTGTTACGTCATAGATGCAGGCACCTCTTACAACATCCTCTTGGGGTGCCCTTGGATACACGATTATATGATCGTGCCTTCCACGCTACACCAATGCTTCAAGTATGTCGACAAACACGGCTTCGTGAGGACAGAATTTGCCGACATCGATCCCTTCAAAGGGGTCGAATCCTACTACTCAGACTCCTGCCTATATGAAAAGTCGAAGAGGCACATTGGTGAAGGAGATGTGCAAGCTCGTACCGAGACAGCCACAGGATCAGAAGAACCTCTGACGATCCACCTCCAAGCTCGCAAACCTGGCAAGTCCGCACCCCTTACAGCCACTCTGCGTAAGGACGCAATCAGCCTCTCGGCACAAGAAGAGCAAATGATAATCCGGCTGCTAAGGTCCGGCCAAGTGCCAAGATCCATAACGGAGCCACTGACAATCAGGCTGCCTAGAGTCGGCCAACCACAAATGGAGAAGCTCAATCCCTCCGATAAGCCAATGACGATACGTCTTTCCAAGAAGAATCGTCACCCCGATGCAAGGTCTGGGGCTTCTAGTGAGCCAACAACTCCCCGCCTAGCATCGAGTACCAAACTGGGGGTCGCTAGTTTGCCAATGACTCCACGTTCTGGTCCACCGACAGAACAACTGACGATCAAACTGCCCAGGTCATCCTCTTAGTCTTCATTTATACAGGGGGTGGCCGAAGAAGAACCAGAACTAGCCAAGTATGTGGCTGCCCACACTAATGTTCCCTCTGCAGATGATGTAATCCCGCTAGAAAAGATACCTTACTTCATCAATAAAGGGCTATCTTTGAACTACCTCAAGCATAATAAGCTTTGTACAATGTATGCTATGGAATACGGTATAGGCACTCACCTACACACACAGGTGACAAATGTGTACACCGCAAACCAGCTTACTCCAGTGGAAGATGCTTACCGCATAATCAAGGGAGGGGACCATCCAATCATCTTCGGCCGGAAGGACTACCCGCAGCCCTTCACCATAGAAGAAGTCGATCTTGAATCAGATACCGGGAGACTATCTCTGTATCTTTATAGCCCCCAATCCAAATACCTCATGCAAAAATAGGGGTATGATCTGGAGACTACGCCAGGCTTGAACTACGGCACTGGGCGACGATTACCTTTAAAGCTACGAGTCCCGACTGGCAAACCACGGGACTACTACAGCAAGACCCGATGTGGATTAGGGTATGTTACGCCCACAATGACCCCTGAAAGTTCAGATGAGGAATGCGACTGGCATTCACATTCAACCGAGTCACCCACTTCTGATTCGGATACCAGCATCGGAGACATGCTCAGGCAAGTCCTGTCAGTCAACATGGCATTCACTGACGCTTACGAAGAAGATAAAGACATTCCTGAAATCCTCGAGCTAGAGCCGTGGGCCCAACAGCTGGATGCATAATGGGAAATACGGTTCGAACAAAGAGAACCTTCCACCGAAGACGAGGTTATACAGGTCGACCTCGGCAGCGAATCTTCTCCAAAACCAATCTTCGTCAGTAAAAGCCTAACAGACAAAGAGCGAGAATCGCTACTGGAACTTGTCAAAGAATATATTGATGTGTTCGCCTGGAGCTATGAAGACATGCCAGGAGTAAACCCCGAGGTTGCCCTTCACAAGCTCAACATTCGGCCAGATGTAAAGCCGGTCAAACAACAACATCGACGCTTCCGCCCGGGCATCATGGATGCGATCGAAGCTGAAGTCAACAAACTAATAGCCAGCGGCTTCATTCGTGAGGAACAATATCCTGATTGGGTCGCCAACATAGTACCAGTCCTCAAGAAGAATGGAAAGATTCGAATCTGCATCGACTTCCGCAATTTGAACGAGGCATGTCCCAAAGATGAATTCCCTCTCCCTATCATAGACATCATGGTTGACAACACATGCGGCTTCGAATGCATGTCATTCATGGATGGCTTCTCGGGGTACAACCAAATTAAGATGTCTCCTGACGACGAGAAGCATACATCATTCCGAACACCGATTGGCACATCACTACAAAAAAAGTTGGCTTTTGGGACAACACTTTCAGGAACGCTAGTTTTAAACGTCCTAAAAAATTATTATTTAGGACTGCTATATTTTTTTGTAACAAAAAACAAATTTATTGGTGACAGATTGGAAGATAGACCTCTTATTTGGGACTATTAATATTTTCGTTCCAAATAAATTTTGAGACCGTCTCAAATAATCTCAGCGGGAATGACAATTATTTGGCGGTCTAAACCAAATTTTTTGAAAATATTTTTTCCCTTACTCCTAACCATTAGATCTCCAGAATGAATCCACACCATTCATGTCCCACTTTTTCCATTTTTCTATTCTTTCTTCCTCTTTTTCCTCTCATATTTGCCCAAATCTGGGCGCGTCGGAGAAGCCTCAACGCGGGCGCGGACCACCTCGCCGAACCGGGCCACCGACCGCTTCTAGCATGTCGAGCCTCTATCGACCTGCACGGACGTTGCGCCACCGCCAAGCGTCGCCGGTTGGCCCCTGGTGCCTCCATCAATTTTTGCAGTCGCATCCGCCCCTTCAGGAACATCCGGGCTGGCCAGAGCCGCTTCGCCTTTGCGCCGATGTAAGCCTCCTCGCCGCCGGAGCTCTCTCCCCCTCCTCTTTTTTTTCTTCTTCCTCCTCCTCCCCTTCTGAAAAAACCCTAATTGGAAGTGGCGACTGAGATGGGGGCCGGGACTTGCACCAAGGAGACCGAAGTCGAGGCTAGGCTCCAAGCCATGAGAGGGACTGAATTTAGGCTTGAGTTCCAGGCCAAGACCGAGCTTGAAGCTCATAGGAGTCCAAGGGACTCAGAAGGTTTCGCCAAGGATTTGGGTGATGCCATTAAGTAAAGCATAGAAACAACTATCTTTCAATGCATTAGCAACCCATGATTTGAATCTCCACCCAAATCCTCTAATCTATGCTTCTTCATGAACTCTCAATGAACAGAATCAAAATCAATTAGAGATTACTTCTTGTGCCGCGAAAACATTGAAGGTTGATTGTTTGAAATCGACTAACATTTCAATCTTCCTGTCTCAATCTATTTGTTGACAATTTAGTGAGGATTCTATAAACTGAATTAATTGAGAAGACTAATTGGTCTAAATTCAAAGACTGCTTGCTTGATTTCCTCCTTAGAGAAAGGGTGCTCCGGATCACCAGGTCCACAGTCAATATGTGTTGTACAATCTGTTCCAATCACATAATAGGTTATGTTCTCAACTTTGTTAAATATATATTACTGAAATGATTATCAAACTGCATCACAAATGTCATAATGCTCTGTGTATTCCAGATTCTCATAAAAGATTGATGTAATCTTGTTGAACCTTCTTCTTCCAATAGCAACAAAATGGGAAACAAAAAAGTAGTGTTGTCATCTCCCTCTACTATCCATTGATCTCTATATGTGCCTCCAATAAGTTTTCCTTATTGGTTGTAAATTCGTAAATCTTTCCTGCAGTCATTCATCATCTGTTTGTAATTGATGTTAAATCTTCCTTCTTCCTCAATTACATCTAGGCTTGAGATTTGTTTCAGTGTATTAAGTTTTTTTTTCTCTATGATGTACCAAAGTATCTCCTGAACCAGTCCTTGCAATTCTTTCCGATATATATTTCAGTTTCTTGACAATGGTATGAGATGCATTTTTCCATTAGGACATTCTGGCCACCACACCGAAACTAAATATGTGAATAATTCTTCTTGTAACCAAAATTTCTTAAATCAAAAGAGAGACCTTTTAATAGTTGTCTCCCTAGTGAATTAAGCACAATAGGTCAATGGACCGAGATAACCATGGCAAGCCCCAAACACGAAGATAATGGAAATTAAGCCTCCTATTTGAAGAAACAAGAATCTGTCAAGCTTTTGTTGGACCATATGAAAGCTTCTACCCATCAATTGAACATCAAACTTTTTTGCTTTCTAATAAGTTTATTCATTGAAACTTTTTTTGTCCTTTGAATTTGGGGAAACATCTCTTTTCTCTTTTCTGAATCATATTCTGCAGTTACTATCTCTGTCCAGTACAAATTTGTCTTCCTAATCATATTCTGCAGTTAAGTTCATCATCATGCACCTACTGTACTATTTCCAGATGTAGAAGTAAAAGATTGGCCAGTCTATACAATTGCTATATAATTTTCCGCAAAAAAGGAAGATACTTATATAGTACATTGGTCTGATGTTTGATATATGCATGTTAACATTTATCTATTGTTGGATAGGCTTTTCAATTTTTGTTGAAGCAGCTTGTTACCATAGAGTTGATTGAGTAGACAAGTCTTTGGGAGATGTTTAAGGACGCGTTTAGAAGGCAGCAAATGGTCTGAAACAAAGAATCAGTGAACATGTAAAGTAAGTCTCTCTTTATATTTCTTATATTTTTAGCTTGTAAGCTATGATTGGCATCAGTGTGTCACTTTTCCATAATATCTTGGTAGTATCCAATTATTATTCAATGATTACCTTAAAGAGGGTTGCTGATTTATTGTGCCTCAGTCAACATGTGTGCTTTTATCCTTTCTCTAATTGATGTGCCTTTTTATTTTCAAGACGTTTATAGGTTTCCTAACTTCTACTTTCTCTCTCACTTTTTTATATTATGGGGTTGGTATTATAGTTTCTCAATTAACGTTGTGGGCATGTCTCTGCTTTCAAGATTTCTTATTATGGGGTTGGTATTATAGTTTCTTAAGACAACTATGAGTGATAGGATATCAGTTAATTGGAGCTGCTAGAACTACGAAACAAAGGGAAACAAAGGAAGAAAAGGGAAACAAAGGGAGCCTAGGAATTTTGAAACAGAGTTCAACCAATATGCTGCCAGTTGGAGAAAACACTGCTAGTGAATGCTGTTGGTATATTGTACATTGTGGAATGCAAGGGATATAATCTTCATAGAAGAATCTTAGAGAGTGGAAGTATTTGTAGAATTGTCATAGAAGATTAATGCCAAAGAAAATGCAATTTGAATAACAAAGCCTAAGCTGCAAGTTGTCTTTCCTTTTTACAAGAGGCTCACATCCTTAAACAATAACCTCTATTGATGCTCCTATATAGATATTCTCATGTTATGTGCGTGTCCATGTTTGAAACCAAGAAAAAACCCACAATAAACATGAAATATGTTCAACTGAATAGCAGATGGGTCTCGGTCAAGCATTCGGGATGGTGGTTCCAACTACCAGCTAGTGTTTCTCCTTGCTCTGCATTTTCCTTGTGCTTTATGCTTCATATTTGGGTTTTGCCAACATGATTACCAGCTTTGTACTTCTTGTATGAATTAATTGGCTCTTTTTATTATTAGGGTAGAACTTTAGTTAAGTATCCATATTATGAGTTGGCAGAGTTGTAGTAGTTGCAAATCATGTTACACGAGATTCCTTGTGTATGTAGGGATGCTCATCAGTGTGATAAGTGTAACTTGTACAAAGTATATTGTAACTGGTATGAAGTATATTTTTTGCCTTCTTGGTATTCAATTAAAATAAGTAGGGAAGAATTATGACTTATGAGGTGCTAGCTAGCTTCCCTGCTCCACCAGTCCTAGGGACACCAGTTGGGCCACCTGCATATCATAAGCTTCTTGTGTTGGATATTATTCGTTTGCAAAGGGAACAAGGTTGCGTTAAAATAGCTTATCGTCTTAGAGTCACTAGAATGCTGAATTATGAACATTGGGTTATGATGGCACTTGTCGACACCCCATTGCTTCTATAGCATATGTAAAATTCTTTATTGCAATTTCCCATGTGCTTTATGCTTCATATTTGGGTTTTGCCAAGTTGCTTTGGTTGTTCTGTATAGATTCTATGGATTCTTTATTGCAATTTTGGCAAAAGAAGTCTACTTGACTTGTTACTTTGCCATATTTTTCTACATTTCTTCTTACTGACACCTCCTTATTTTTTTGTTAGCTTCCACAGGTTGAATGTCCTCCTCCCTCTGTAGGACAAGAGGTTTCTTAGAATGCATACAATTATCTTTTTTTTTCTGGAACTGAATCCATTTATGCATAATGAGAGCAATTCATAGTAGCTTACGGTTCTTGTATAAGGTCAAGATTCTTTATTTATTTCAGGAATATCTTATGTGTTGTTGATTGGTGTCCCATATGGATATACCTTAAGTAAGCCAAAGATTCTACGGGCCTGCAAGTTTTGACTTCTTTCAGAAGCATCACATTAAAGAATATATCAATCTTTATATACTTTGCAGTTCAAGTTCAACCAGTTTCTTTGATGCAGAGCTATTAGTTCTTGTAAAACTAACTATAATTTTCATTTTCGTAAGGCATAAATCATCTTGGCTGAAGTTGGATAAATTTGCTTTCTTCTAGGCATGAATAGCATTTAAGTTACCACCTCTTGTTCAAATTATATATGTACTAAAGCATTGTTTGCATTGTTTGTTAATAGGTGTATCCAATATGCACCAGAACTTGTGTTTGTATCACCATCATGAAGTGACACCTGTAATTCATGCCAACGCTCTTATTTTTCAAAGCCTTCACTGAATGATTAGCCGACTCTCAGAGAATTAAATATCATGCAAAACCCTATTACATCCGAATTAGTAAGTGAAATTTTACCTATGTATTTTTTTTAATTGTCTATTTTTTACTCATTGTTCTTGAAGTGATATATGATGTGATTGTATATTCTATTTCTCCATGTTATTTTTAAACTGGTGGCTTATATTTCTCTTTGTTGTCAAATTGTCATATTGGTATTAGGTTTGGGGAATGGAGAGATCACTTGACACTCCAGGCAGCAGCTGACCGGGTAATATTGTATTTCAGTTTAAAATTGGGTTTTTGTATTTGGTGCCGAGAAGCTGAAATTTATATTACTGCCTAGTGGTTGGCTTTAAATTTTAATAAATTTTTCGTTTTTGTTGGTTTAGTCATCTGGATATTTCTCCAGGATCTGGGTTTTATTTCTTTCATGTAAAAAACTGACTTTCTTATTGACTTGTTGTGGACTACTAGCCTCTCTTTTTTTCCTTTTGAAATCAGTATGAAATTTCACCATTTTATTAGTTGTTTTGCTTTAAATTTTTTCATTTATGTTGGTTTTATTTTCTTTTGCTAAAAATAATTATGTGACTGATTAGAATTTAGATGTAGATCACTAGCCTTTACCTCCGGATAACATAAAGTTTATACTTTTTTGTTCTCCAAATTTTTGAAGTGCATTCTCAAGATATGGTGTTAAAATTTCCATATTTATTACTATTTTCTTCCTGCAGATACTATCGGCTTGTTCTATGTGTAATAAATAATTTGGCTTTGCGAAGGTAATATTTGCTTTGTCTTATAAATAAATTCTGGACATTTATTTTCTCTTATTTTTCTTTATTTAAGTTTTTGGGATTTATATCAAATTCTGAAATTCCAGTTCATTACTTATTTCTTCTTTAGGGAAGCTCTATGTAAGTTTTACTATTTAGATTAAATTCTGATATTCCAGTTTTGTACTTATTTATTCTTTAGGGAAGTTTTACTATTTATATAGGATGACATCGAAATCATGTCTTGGTGAAATGGAAACATTCTATTATCAAGTGTTCTTTGATTCTTTCTGTTTGTTCAACTGTAGAAATAATTTGTTTATAGACTTGAAGAAAAAGCAACTTATTTCTCATGAAAAATTTGTTTATAGACTTGAAGAAAAAGCAACTTATTTCTCATGAATAATTTTATATACATATTGCATCTATTTGTTGATGCCCTGAGTCTTTTTTTAATTAATTACTTTTCTTTTTGAGACAATGTTGATTATTTATTCTCTTTAGACTTGTAGAAAAAGAAAAACCAGATGGCTTATTGGCAAAGCAATTAAGGTGAGGCAATTTTAATTTGAATAGCTTGTTTATTGTCCCATCTTTTACCTTCAAATATTATCCCTTAACAATCTATCTCCTCCATCAGTCAGTCATGTATGGTGTGTCTAGAACCTAGTGTTATATGTCTATAACTTTAGTCCAAAAACTACAAATGTTGGCAGATTATTGACAGTTCTGATACTATATTGGCAAAAATTAATTATGAATTGCTGAAAATTGATTTTTAGGCACACTCAATAGCTAAATATGTTAGACAATGATATGTGCATGTGGCCATCTTCTTATTGCTTCATTAGTTTAAATATTGATAACATGAAAATTGAGTATTCACTGAAAGTTATCCATGTGTTTTACATATTTGGCACCCTAACAAATTTTTGATTGTTTTCGTGTCATTCGTTTTTAATACTATTTGTACTTACTCCAGTCTTCCCGAGCAAATATTATCATTGCTTTGCCCATGTGTTTATATATTTGGCAAGACTAATAGTAAGAGATCGACCCAAATCTTTCTCCATCGTGTGTAATCTTATTGTGTCCTCTGTGTTTTTATGAGTGTTCAAAATCTTTTACTATATATTTTTGTGGAGAAAAACTATATGTTTCAACACAGATTAGTGGTCTGGTCTGCTAGTTCTTTCATTGTTTCTCGGTCTTGTGTAGGTGTCATCCTAAAGAAAGCGAGAAAAATAGGAAAATGAAGGCATGGAAGTTTTTTTTACAAGAGGATGTCTTATAGACACTCTTGTTGTATTCTCAGATGACATTGTTCAGATTGCTGTAAAGGTAGTTTGGGGACTTATGGTTATATAGTCTTCTCGAATTATTTTTCTATTTCTAATAATCTTAGTGTATCAATTCCAGGATATTTTACTTCTAGAGAAATCTTGATAGTGATGGTACTAAGGTTGCCACCAGAAAAATTGAGTCTCATGCTTGTATTTTGGATTCAGAAAGAGATATAAAGCCATTGGGGTTTGGCATTAAGGCCATCCTTTTGCTGCATAGTCCTCAACAAGGTTTGTGCTTCTTTTTTCATTAGTTTCTATTCTTACTCTTGCTAAGTAGTACTCTCAAGAAAGTATAAATTTTTGTTGGAAAAGGATAATTTGAGACATGAACTGGAGATAGACGCCCCCCCACCAATTCTCCCTATGGTGCTATTGATGGGAGGCAGTGTGGGCATGGGTCCGATCAAGAAAACTGTAAGGGCACTAGGAGAGGCACTCTTCGACAATGATCAGCTCAAAAGGTCGATTGGTCAACTTTTTGTGATATGTGCATATATAAGAAGTTAAGCTCCAATTGCAATGAAATAATTTGAAAGTTTTGTGAAGATATTCTCTTTATTTTATGAGTTATATCTATACTAACTCAAAATTTAGATATATTCTCCAACTTCAGTAAACTTACACTCAAAGAAACTAATTGCAAATTCAAGGATTTGAAACTCAGATGGAGAAGTGAATGGGAGCTTGTGACCGTATCATAACAGAGGTATTTCAAGATACATATTTATGGTTAATGGTTCATGTGTTCAACAGAGGTATTCATGTGTTCACTAGTTTAAGATCCTTTTTTTGGTTAACATGTAGAACAATCTTAAGTAAGAGCTCGAGAGGATGAAGAGTGAGCTTAGCACTGAGCTCAAAGCACAAGTTGCAAGTATGTTTGTGGGTGCTTTCCGCCTTCCTGATATACTCAAGTAAGTCTCTGTCGCAAATTACTTTTCCATGAATCTGAGGTCCCAATTAACTTATAACTAACCATATTTCTGGCTTATTCATTTGTTTCCAGGTAGCCAATGCTGCTGGCAGCTATGGATGTGTGGATCAGTTTGTCAATGGATGTGGAAAATAAAATATATATGTTTTAGACTTGTGTAAAAAGTCGTAGATTTTATTTCGTAAATTAAGTGAATGCTTGCTGATGTAAAACTTGATGGGAACAGTGATGTAAAACTTGTATTTCATTTTGTGAACAATGGGATATTGCCTTTAAATATGTTTTATAGAAACTGTTTTGTTAATGTTGCGGCTACGCTTTGTTAATGTTGCGGCTACCATATGCATTTCCGATTAAATAAAATAGTTCTGTATGAATTTTTGTTGTATATAAAATTCAATTATATATTTTATATATAAACAGGAAATTAGTAATTCCATAATATATAGTAAAATTGTTCTGTCCCTTATTTATTAGGACGAAATATATCTGTTACAAAAACTTGTTTTTTGGGACAAATTAATAAACCGTCACACAAAAGCATAAATTTGAAAACTTTTGAGACATTTTGCCTAACCGTCCTTTAACAGTAATTAGGACGGCAATATCCGTCCCTAAAGTTTTTGCCACGCCACCCTAATGGGACCGGCCATTCCCGTCCCAAAGGCCGTCCCAAATATTTGTTGGGACGGTAATTGCAGTTTTTAAGACGGTTTTTTGTTGTCCCCAAAGGTCACTTTTTTTGTAGTGCATACTGCTACACAGCCATACCTTTCGGTTTAAAGAATGCTGGCGCCACATATCAAAGAGCCATGAGTATCATCTTCAGATAACACTTGTGCAAGACTGTGGAGTGCAATGTTGATAACATCGCCGTCAAGAGCCGCTATAAGGGAGACCACCTACATGATCTGAGAACAGTGTTCGACCTGATGCGAGCACACAACCTGAAGATGAATCCCACAAAATCCTTCTTGGGCGTATCCAGCGAAAAATTCCTGGGTTTTATTATTACTGCACAGGGAATTCATGTAGACCCAGAGAAGACGAAGGCAATTATGGAGATGGGTCCCCCGAAAAATCTTCACGAACTCAGAGGCCTTCAAGGGAGGCTAGCTTATATCAGAAGGTTCATCTCTAACCTCTCCAGGCGATGTCGACCATTCACCCACCTTATGAAGAAAGACGTCTCGTTCGTATGGGATGAAGAATGCCAACATGCCTTCGACAGCATCAAAGAATATTTGTCGAACCCTCCAGTCCTGGTGGCCCCGATTGCTGGAAAACCATTCTTGCTCTACGTACGAGCAATGGAACATTCCTTCGGTGCTCTGCTGGCACAAAACAACGATGTAGGTCATGAACAAGCTATATATTACCTCAGCCGAATGATGATTGGGCCAGAGCACCGATACACCGCTGTGGAGAAGGAATGCCTCGCCCTGGTGTTCGCCATTCAAAAGACGCGACACAATGTCACAGGACAAACCATACATGTGATCTCACGAGGCAACCCTCTCAGGGTCCTCATGACTAAACCAGGGGCACTCAGCACCCGCCTCGCCATATGGGCAATATTGCTGTCTCCTTATCATATGATCTTCGTCCCGCAAAATGATGTTAAAGGTCAAGCTCTGGTAGATTTTTTAGCAGCCCACCCAGGTTCAGAGTCGTCCAAAATATATGAAAGAATCCCAGATGAGGTTGCCGACTCACATGTGGCCTCTCACGATGATATATGGCGAATGTTCTTCGACGGTGCTTCAAGGACCGGACCCAAGGGCAACATCGTCGTTGGAGTCGGGGTGGTGTTGATCTCTCCTTCCGGACTAGTGATCAATCGCGCTTACTTCCTCACGAAACCTTGCTCTAACAATGTGGCCGAGTACAACGCTTTGGTCATCGGCCTCCAACTTGCAAGAGAGCTGGGGGTAGAATATCCCGAAGCATACGGTGATTCGCAATTAATCGTCAATCAGATCCGGGGCTCATACGAAGTCCGCCACGAAGACATGATCCCATATCATAAAATAGCGATCAACATTATTTCGTCATTTGAGGGATTCTTCATCGAACATGTTCCCAGACTCCAAAACATCGAAGCCGATGCCCTAGCAGGCCTTGCCGCTTCCCTAGCAGTTCCAAACCATACTCATTATTCGGTTGACATGATAGGCCATGAACTGGTCTGTCCCAAGAACATCATTCAAGTCGTGGCAAGTTATTCCGCTCAGACGATCGACGAAGCGCCAGACTGGAGACAACCATTCATAGATTTCGTAGTCTATGACATCCTGCCCGAGAATCCGAAGGAAGCCACTTCCATCAGAAGGCGTTCTCTCAGATTCTTCTACGATACAGAGACGAAAATGCTGTATCGGCGATCCTACGATGGGTTATTGCTTCGTTGTCTGTCGAACGCAGAAGGCAAAGAAGCCGTACGCGAAGCTCATAACGGTGTCTGCGGGGCCCATCAACCTGGCCCAAAATTGCAAGACCGTCTTCGCCGGATGGGCTACTACTGGCCCACGATGGTAGTCGATACGATAGACTATGCAAGAAAGTGTAAAGCCTGCCAAGTCCACGCGGACTTCATCCATCAACCATCCGAATTTCTACATCCGACAGTGGCATCCTGGCCATTCGAAGCATGGAGAATGGATATCATCGGTCCGATCGCTCCACCTTCTTCCCGAGGATATCGCTTCATACTCGCAATCACAGATTACTTCTCCAAATGGACAGAAGCTGTCCCGCTCAAACAAGTAAAGACTTTAAACGTGATCAGCTTCCTCAAGCATCATATCATCTATTGCTTCGGACTGCCCCGAAGGATCATCTGGTCCGTAGTTTGCAAGCCACGCCTTCTATCGATTCTGCGACAAGCATCGCATCTAGAATATTGCTTCGAAACCATACAATCCGGCAGCAAATGGGTTGGCAGAGGCATTCAACAAAACAATCATCAAACTTCTCAAGAAGTTCGTGTCGTCCAACAAACGCGACTGGAACGAGAAGCTTGGCGAATGCTTATAGGCGTACCGTACTACAGTCCGAACGGCCACTGGGAACACACCATTTTCCCTGGTGTACGGGAGTGAGACAGTCCTTCCATTGGAGACTCAAATACCCTCACTCTGCGTCGCCCTTACTTACCAATTGACGACAGACGATAACTACCGTCGTCGGCTACAAGAGTTGGAGGCCTTAGATAAAAAATGCCTCTTAGCTCAGCAACGAATCGAGCTATACCAAGCACGCATCTCTGGAGCCTTCAACAAGAAGGTTAAAATCAGAACATTACAGGTGGGCGATCTCGTCCTGGTAGTCCGGAGGCCGATGGTCATGACTCACAAGACCGCCGGCAAGTTCCAACCAAAGTGGGAAGGGCCGTTTATCATTGAGGCCGTATTCTCCAACGGTGCTTACCGCCTCGCAAAACAAAATGGAGACTTGCTCATGTTGTCCGTCAACGGCAAGTTCCTGAAGAAATATTATGTCTAAACGATATATTCCAGATTACCGAGTCATGTACCCGCTGGTACCGCTGAACTCACTTTCACAATATTCCAGATCATCGGGTCATGTACTCGCTGGTGCCGCTGAACTCACATTCACAAAAATCCTAGATTGCTGAGTCATGTACCCTCTCGTACCACTGAACTCACGTCCTTCTTCCACAGAAATCCTAGATTATCGAGTCATGTACCTGCTGGTACCTCTGAACTTACACTTTGATTCCAAAATTCATGGATTGTCGAGTTATGTACCCGATGGTACCCCTGAATTTACATCCTGATCACTCGTTCGGAGGAAAGTTATGTATGACCATACCTCTGAACTTTCTTCCTGAAGGAGCTCCTTTCTCATGATCTACTACCCGCACTCCCAGTACACAAAAAGGGTAACAGATCCACAAATTTCTAAAACGACCATGTCGATGTTACCTCTGAGTCGTCTCAATTCTGCCAAAAACAAATCACCCCTCTACATAGAACTTCTATGTCCTCATTACCTCTGAGTCGTTCCATGTACCCCCCTTCATTGAGCCCACTCCTGCCATGTCCTTATTACCTCTGAGTGGGAAGGCTCCGTCGAAGAAACCTTCATGCTTGCCATGTCCTCATTACCTCTGAGTAAGTATGTTAATTCCCTTTTGACTTATTATCCGTACCCACAACCGGAGTACGACAAGGATAATAGGTCCACAAATATTCTCCGTTGAGTCCACTCCTGCCATGTCCTCATTACCTCTGAGTAGGAAGACTCCACGGTAAAACCCTCATACTGGCCATGTCCTCATTACCTCTAAGTAAGTATGTTGGTTCCCTTTTCACCCTATTATCCATATCCTAAGCCAGGGTACGCCAAGGATAATAGGTCCACAAATATCCTCCATTGAGTCCACTCATGCCATGTCCTCATTACCTCTGAGTAGGAAGACTCCACGGTAAAACCCTCATACTTGCCATGTCCTCATTACCTCTGAGTAAGTATGTTGGTTCCCTTTTCATCCTGTTATCCATATCCTAAGACAGGGTACGCCAAGGGTAATAGGCCCACAAATGGCCTGTGCCGAATTTCTCAGCAAAGGTCCATCATTTCTCATTATGCCCCGGGAGCCCAGCTGCTCCATGGCATTCTTTCTCCCGATACTCGGAACGTCTACGACACCATTACTGTGAACCGTTCTAATTATCCCCAATCAAACTTTTTACCCGTACCTAAAACCAAGGTATGCCAGGGGTAACAGGTCCACAGATAAGTCTTCCATACGGGGCACACATCACCACAATACCACAGGCACAACAAACAATACAAATGAAGGGTAGAATGGAAAGTACTCTTTATTTGAAAGTCGAAAAAGCATTACATATTGTGGGACCACGTCCCTCTCAAAAAAGAAAAGAGAACAGAAACAAAAGAAGAAAAGGCCGACTATAGTTCGGCTTTACACAACTCCAAGAGGCAGTTTCTCACCAAGGTAGTCCCCCGCTCAAGCCTCTGTCTAGCTCGGCGCTCAGCCTCCTGGGCCAACCGCTCCCCATTATCCAGGTCCATGAGTGCCCGCCAGTCGTCTTCCAACTTCTTCAGAGCCATTTCCAGGTCAGCCGAAGCTTGATTAACTCTGTCAGCCTCCTGGATAATTAGTCCCCTGTCGATACGGGCAGCCTCAAGCTCAGACTCAAAGAAAGTTAACTTCCTCTAAAGCTCAAGGATCTGCTCCCACGTGTCAGTGATCCCGCGGGAGGCAGTCGCTTTCCGAGCCGTAACATCTTCACTCTCATGGCTCAATTGATCATAACGATCAGACAGAGCGCGAAGATCCTTTAGTATGGTCGGCTCGATTTTATCCCGAGCAGCCCTCACCTTCTCTATAGCAGTTGTGAGGGAACCGCGCTCCTGATCTATAGCAGCAGGCAGATCAGTCTGCCGCAGTACCTGAAGCTGGGCCACCAGCTGATCAGTCTTCAGCAATTTCATCTCCAAAAGAGCAGCCACCCCTGCCCCACCGGGAAGGGCCTTAAGGATATCAATTTGACCCTGGGCGCATTGCCGGGCCAAGACGAAAGAGGTCCCTCTTTCTACAGCAGCTTCTATCCCCTTTTTCAAGTGACGATAAAAGCTGTCGACCATGTCCTGTAATGCTTCGTCCAGGACCTCTGAAAAGGACGGCGTCAGAGGAAGCGTAGCCGACAACATCGACAAAATTGTGCTAGAACTTGCCACCCGGGGGGCAACTTTCGAGCACAACGATGCACGGATAGCGGCTAACTCTTCCTCTGCCACCCGAAGAGCCTGGACACTTGGCAGGGCGGAGAGGTCGACTCTCGGAGCCGTCCGAGCAGAGGAAGAAGCAAGGACCATCGTCCTCTGCCCCGGCTGTCCCATCACCAGACTTGCCGAACTCGAGCCCGCATGAGGCCCATCAAGACGAACCGGAAGGAGAGGGGGTACGTCCCTCTCCGCCAGTGCCCCTTCGGCAGAGTCTGTATCAACAATGTCCATCCTCGGCACTGGAGAGGCAGGACCTGCATGTCCATGACAACAATCAATCGACGTGACCCGAAGGATATGATGATAGAGCAGATAGGCCTCCTCGTAAGTTAAGATTCGGCTTATCTTACCAGGAGAGGAGCAAGGAGGCTGCAGCTCGTTCGCAGCTGGCATGGTCTTCTCACCCATGATCTTTAAGTTAAATTCGGTCGGCTCCTCTGTCCCAGCCACCGCGGAGGGAGAGGCAACTCGATTAGCACCATCTTGATGGAATTCAGCAATTTCAGGGGCAGACTCACCGGAGCCTCCGTCATCCCGAATTACGACCTCGGTAGTGACTTATTTACCTCTGTAGTGACACCTACAAGAGGGAAGAAAGATGATTAAAATCAAAGCTAGAATAAAGGAAGAACCGGTAGTGACTTATTTACCTCTGACGTGGGGTCAACTTCCTCGCCTCTTTCCCTTATAGTTAGCTTACGGTGTCTGGTCACAGCCAGCTTCCGGGAGCGAGGAATACCGCCAACAGGAGAAATATACCTGCTACGCTTTTGTGCAGGGCCGGACGCAACGGATGACTGATCTTCCACCATCTCATCTGGCAAAATAAGCTGCTGACCCGCCCCTACATCTGCCATCGGAAGGGAAGAGTCATCCTCATCATGCTCGTCGCCTTCATCATCTGTAATAGCGGAGTTCGAATCTGGCACTTCGACTCTGTTCTTCCTCTTCCTCGTCTTGGCCCCCTGGGAACTCTCTTCCAGGCCGGTACCAACAATAAAACTGGCACCCGGGTTAAAACCGACAGGGGGCTTGTTCGCCATGATGTGGTACAGAGCCGCCATATACAAGATCTCTACCGACGCCTTGATAGCAGGAACTGAGAAAACGGTACGGGTATAGAATGTGTCATAGTAGTGCCAGGTCCTAATGCCGTCAAGAAGGCTACCTTCAAAACCCAGACAAGAGCTGGGGCTGTCTAGAAAAAGCTGAATGTATCCAAACTGCCGGGCGAACCTGCTAGGCAGATAAGGCTCCAGAAAGACAGTGTTACGGTTGCGATATACCAGATGAGCGGGGCGGATGTTACGCAGCCACAGAAGCATCTGGCCGTCCAGAAGTTGAGGGGGCCCAATACCGTCAAGATATACAGTCGCTATTTCTTTAGCAGTAAAATGAGGGACAGATACGAAAATGTTGTACATATCTGCCCTCGCCAGTGCCATTTGGCAAGCACGCATGGTCTCGTACTCCCAAGACTCATTACGATAGCGGAAGATAAAAGCGTCATCATCAGTTACGCCGTCTTCAGAGCCCGGTCTCATCAAAGACGGATAATGCATCAACAGCCACCCCATCATATAATGATAGGGCAGCTCAGTCGGTTCAAAATCTTTCGTCACATCGCGGGCAATAACCTTGGATGTGAAAGTGTGAAGGCCACGATGTATGCTGCACACCATGGCCGGAAGGAGAGCTAGCCTGACTCGTAAAACTAACTTCACAGCTGGAAGGATGAGGTTACGACTGATCCTCTCGATAGAACCAGCTTCCTCCGAGACTACACAATTTCGCAGCCATATCATAAAGAATCCCGCCAGGAGCACCTTCTCTGACAGTTCTTGGGTATCCTGATAAAAATAACCAAAGGAGTCAATTTTACTCCCGAATCTGTCACTAGTGGTGGCTACCCTCTTAGCCGACGACACTAAGGCTTTAACCGCCTCCCGGGATTGAGGACGTCGGGAAGTAACTTGACCTGAGGTGTCCGTCGTGAAGAGATAGCGCACCCAGTCCTTGGTATGGGGGGCATTCCCTTCCGAGCTGCTATCCTTTTTGGCTATCTGATGACATGTGCTATAATGGCACAATATCTCTTGATAAAGTGCCACGAAGCCTGGATACCGTCTTTCCAACTCTTCGAACTCCTCATTCATGGGAGTATACGCCTCAAAAGCTTCGTCCCCCCAAGGAAGCTTGGAGACCGCATGCATTTCGTGGAGCGCAAGCCCCATTTCCCCTACGGGTGTATAGAAGGTTTCCGTACGGCGGTTATACATCTCCAGCAGAGATATAAATAATCTCTTGTTTCTAGACAAGCCATGGCTGGTGCCCCGAATAGCATGGTAAAGACCAATCTCACACAAAAAGGCCTCATACTTTCGCAAAATCTACATAGACAGATTGGTCCACGAGGGAATGGGATGTATCCAGCCAGGGAGCATCAATCGACCAATAGGATAGGAGCCCTTCCGAGCAAGTTGGTTCATAAAAGTGTCGGCTATAGAAAACATGAAATTGGGACCCAGCGCATTCAAGAAAGTACCCGAGGCCAATCCCATTACAGAACGGCTGGTGTGCACCTTGCCCGCACACACTGACTTCAGGCTGTTGTTATAATGGATGTCTCCCATAAACATTCCACTTCGGGTACGAGTTAAAGACTCTTCCATCTTCCGATCCAGTGGGAGCATATTGAACCAAGATAGTAGAAAGTGATGCTCCATTTGCGAAATACGGATCGCTAACCCGTTAGAAACAAAACTCCAGTTCTCTGACACCTCCAGAACCTGACTATTCTTCACAGTCAAGGCGTCTCCAAAGAAGAACGCAAGCTTCAAGTATTCCCCTTCTAACTTCCCCGAGTTCATCATAGCGTTAAGAAAATAGAAAGGCTGGTTCTTGAGGGCATTCAATCTCCCCGGAGGCTCGTCACTCGAAAACTGGTCATGCCTAACTATATGGTCGTACCTATAACCCAAAGCAGCTTGGGCAGGGCCTACCAGGAGTTCTCCAGCAGCATTAATCGACAAATTTACTGAGAAGAAGACAGAAAAAGATAAGTTAAAAAAAGATGGACAAAAAGAACCAGTGGGTGTTTTCGAAGTTTATGCAGCTCCAACTTAACGAAGCCTCATGCGGCTCAAAAAAACACTTATGCGACCCCAACTTAATGAAGCCTCATGCAGCTCAAGCTCAGAAGAACATTTATGTGGCTCCATTCAGTGAAGATTCATGCGGCAGTGCTTTCATAGGGCCCTTAGGGGTCGGATAAGTTCGTAGGGACCACGTGACAGACAAATGTGTGCGAATCCATGAGGCTCAGCGTAGCTTATGCGGCTTCGTTGGCGAAGCGCGTATGCGGTCGCAGTGGCTATTCTTATGCGGCTCGCGGCTCGGCCATAGGACGAACATGCAGCTCACATGAAAATAAAGGCTCGTGCATAAAGCATGCGACGTAGCCATAGTAGTTAGGGTTCTTTAAACCCATATAAAGTCCTTACCAGCAATAGAGGGATGGATGTCAGGGTGAGCTGAGGGTACGTCGGCCGGCGGAGGAGCGGCCGCAGTCGAAGTAGAGGCAGTCTTCTTGACCTTCGCCGGCGCAGACGACGAAGACGCCGCCTTCTTGCCCTTCGCCGCAACGGTCTTCTTGGGAGCCATTGGTGATCGAAGAAGAGGATGACAATCGGGGTAGGGAAGGTTCGAAGTAAAGGAGAAAGTAGAGAAGTTTTCTTTCTTAAACTCCTCTTATTTATAGGAAGACAAGAGAGGGGGGGACACGTAGACTAATAACCGCCTCAGAAAAGACAAAATCGACTCCTCGGATTTTGTTCCCTCTCCCATAAAGGAGATTCACCCAGGGCATAAAATCCAAAGATTTGATGAGCCGACCCTTGGAATTTCCCCTAAAGGCGGTACTAAAACGAATTTGAGGCAATTAAAGACACGCACAAGTGGCAAGGAGCTATGTGGCCCGAAAGTTCCTGCGGCTGATTAACTCAATACGGCTGAGACATCCATACGGCCGAGACATCCTTGCGGCCGGGACATGCATGCGGCTGAGACATCCATGCGGACGAGACATCCATGCGGCCAGGACATCATATACGATCGGGAGAATTTATACATGGCCATGCTTTTTATTCAAAGTATTTCAATTTTGCAAATTGAAAACTTTGAAGCGGGTCTTGTAGAAGCATGGAAAAGAATAAAGAAAGATCCATGCGGCCAGGGAGCCCCATGCGGCTCAGAGAGCTCATGCGGCTCAAGCGTCTATGCGGCTCGAATAGTTCCATGCAGCCCAGAGAGGAGTCACGTGGCCTGCAAACAGCTCTTCCCTTTGTCCTTTACTGTATTAAATGCCTTGACGGCTGACAGCCCTGACACATGACAGCCCTGACACAAAAATATAATTATGACTCCGTCATAATGGCAGACTCGTAGGGAAACGAAGGAAATCTCTGACACAATCTCCCAAAATCCAGAAACCTTCATAAGGACTTGACACGTGGACAGTCGTATGCGGCTCAAGTAGAGACCATCCCATGCGGCTCAGGCCGAAGCTGTCCGATGCGGCTCAGACCGAAGCTATCCCTTGCGGCTGAAGTAGAGGCCGCCCCATGCGGCTCACAAGGACTGTCTCTATGCGGCTCACTAAGAAGGCACCCATCATACACTCATGCGGCTCAGATCATTACCATGAGGTTCAAATGTTCAGGGGGCTACTCTCAAGCAGCCTTGACACGTGGCCAGTCTTATACGGCTCAATGAGAAGCAACCTTCCTGCGGCTCATATTTCTGCAGTGGCTCGCGGTTAAGACACGTGGCATGATAGTGGAACACGTGGCATCAAATCGAGCAAAATCCATCAATAAATCCCAATAAAATATTGGGATCAAATCAGATCATTTGCAATCGAGCAAATTAATGACACGTGTCGGGAAATTCGAGATTGATATGACAAATCAGGAGGATTTATGTCAATCATCATTAATTATCCACAAAAGATTTGATGCAATCACATTAATTGCTCAAATCTCTTATATTCAAGATGAACGGCCCAGATTCAGTGATCCTTAGTCGTCGACTTTTAAGAATAGGCAATCGTTACAAACTCTAATGATGCCCTCCACTCTTATAAATAGCAAGGTGCCATTCCCTTGCGGAAGAGGGGATTCTCTGGAAAAAAAAGAGACACAGAGATCCAGAGAGCCAGAGAGAGAATAGACAGAGATCAAAAGGAGAGCCTTTCTTCACCAACGCCAAGCAGTCCTTCTACAGAGCCAAGACTGTACCCGATCGTCCAAGGAGTAAGGCAGAGCGGCCGTCGCTTTCCCGAGCCTCTATCGTCACCCACAGAATCTAAAATAAACAATTGTACTTAGATTGCTGTACCTAGGCTTTCGTCCCTAGGCTTTCTTTGTACAAGCGAGTTTGTATTGTGAAGTAAAAGTCCAATCCTCCGATAATTGTTCTGTCCTTTTATATTTCATGGCAAACAAGTGGATTTAATCCTGAGCTAGAGTTCTCAGGCCTGGACTAGTCCTCCACGAGGGAAACCAGGTTAAAATCGGCTGTGTTTGCGTATGCTTTCTTGCTCTTTACTATTTTAGCATTTACTCTGATTATTTACTGTTGGTGAAAGAGTTTAATTTTTAATTGGACATTATTGTCATAAACTCTATTCACTCCCCTCTAGAGTTGCCTATTTGTTGTTCACTATGTCGGTTGAATTTTGATACGTACTCCTCCAGAGTACGGTCTCCTTGCTTCAGGTCGTGGAACTGCCTTGCCATGGCTTCCAAAGCATCTTCTGGGAAGAACTTCCTCTTGAACTGCTTCTTGAAGGAACGCTAGGATGTTCCTCCAGTCATAAATCTGGGTTCGCTTCTATACCATATGCTAGCAACATCTCGAAGCTGTAGAGCTACAGCCTCTACCATAAGTCCAGGTGGGATGCGAGCAACGCTGAGGAGTCGCTCCATGTCATCCAGCCACTCGTCCGCGTAGGTTAGACCTTCAGTCCCAACTATCGGCTTGAATACAATATTTATCGAGACAAGTTTCATATCTATTTATAATATTTGGATTATGTTACTCGTAAATAAATGGGCAAAATAGAGAACTAAAAGATGGTTATTTAGTATTAATAATCAGAATATTTTGTATTAATTTAAAATCATAATTTTGGCAAAAAAACCGTTTTTTTATGTAAAGGTTTTATTTTAGTATTTAAAATTTTAATTTCTCTTTTAAATTACGAAAAATGGTTAAAAGGTATTTTCTAAGGAAAACCGTTTTTGTTAATTATTAATCCAAATAAATAAATTCCACTTTCAAATATTTTTAGATAAATCTATTTTTCTACTAATTTCAAAGAAATACATTTTAAAGTAATTTTCCTTAAATATTATTTATTTACGACAAAACCTATATTTACTTAAACAGTTATATATTAATTTTAGTTTGGTAATAAAATCAATTTTTATGTACAAATGGCTTCCAATTTGGATCACCAACCTGTAGACTTGGCTTAGTTTTGTACCTTAGATTTAGGGCATAATTCTGGTTACTAAAACTGGCTTTAAGATCTTGTAGGTTTGGATCTGTAAACCTTAGCAGTCACTTTCTAGTTGCTGCCAATTCAAGGAATACTCTGAGGCAAGTTTCATATCTATTCTATGTCTGCATTTTATTTTGATAATTAAATGTATGCATCAGTTAGATACATGTAGTATAGTTACACTGATTCACCGTGGATCCCTCTCGGACTCCACATAGGTTGATGGATTGCTGGATGTCTATCTTGACATGTTGATTATTGACTCATTGACTCATGGCTTGGGGATTGCTCGGGGGAATAGTATAACGTCTGTGACCAAAGCCAAATCTTGCTCGTTACTTGTCTGCGCTAACCCTAACCTCACTGTGGGTTGAGCCGTACCGTATATTATTTCGTTTCGGCCGAAACGTTAGTATACATATTGTTTCTATCCCAGCCGGTCATAGGCCCTGTTATATAACTAGCTTGGCATTGCATCATTCTGGACATTGACTTCATCTTACTTGTTGGTCCTTTTACTATTAAATACAAAAACAAAATATTATTTCTTTAACTGTCTCGTATTTTACATTTATTATTAATTTAGAATTGCTAGATGTGGATGAAATATGTTCTTGCTCCCTCCTGACTGGATACAACATTTTTTAGGTGATTGTGACGAAGAGGAGCTACCTTACTGCACTTTCTACAGGACAGACTTGGGTCCCGGAGAGACCGAACCAGAAACCCCTGAACCCTAGAATGTTGGCTTAACACTTTCCTTTACTTTCCTTTCAAAATCTTTTGTAATAAAATGAATATTGTAGTTGTTTGTTTATTTCCAGATTTTTCCTAGTTGAATAAAATGTTTCATTTCCGTTAGATGTTTCTACATGTTATGTTTCACTGCTTGATATAGCTTACTGCCGCCGTCTCACAACGGTGCAGGCTGGGCATGATCCGACTAGATCTACTACATTAGGATCGAATCATGAAATATTTTTAGTGGTGGCCCATACAGGTCTACGGTTCTGTAACATCCTCAACTTTCTTCTGAAGTAAAGGACTGTAACATCAGCATCTATATTTCTCCAATGAAACATAAATTATTAATTTTATTTTTCTCACCTTGGCAGGCCTCTTCTCTGTCTGTGATGTTTGCAACATTGCCATGGCAATATTGTGGACATTCTCCATGCCCTCCTTCATAATCGTGGTCTGCTCACGATTCACTTCTGCATGAACTCTCTGGCCCTCAAGTACTCCTCGTAGCAGGCTTACGAGGTCAGCATTGTCCACTGGTGCTGCTGGAGTAAATGGAGAAATCGCTTCAACAGGTGGGGTTGCGGTTCTCGGAGGGATCGGAGCTGCTGCATGTACTGTGGAAGTGTAAGCAGCACGCGGAGGCCGTACAGCGTGAGGACGATCAGTAAGCTGCAACGGAGAGGGGTATGACTGAGCCTGAGTTGGAGTATTCTCAGAGGATGAAACCTCCTCATCAGCAGGCCCAGAACGAGTAGTCTTACCCTTCGCCATCTGCGAACAGGTTTGGGTACAAACATAAGCAAGGGAGCCTAATAAATCGATAAGCAAAAAAATTATTAAAGTATATAATTTTGGTCCTATAATGTAACGGGATAAATGTTATCTAAGTGTTCTAGTTGTTTCTAAGTCTGTTTTCCTAAAGTCTCATCTAAGCCTAGGTCAAGTTACAGAACTGCAGGTTGGTCTAGTCTAAGTTGACTAGACTAATTTATAGAACCATAGACCAGTATGGGCCACCACTAAAAATATATCACGATCCGATCCCAATGTAGTGGATCTAGTCGGATCATGCCCAGCCTGCACCGTTGTGAGACGGCTTTTTATTTTTTGAAAAAGCTGTCTGCTCAGTCTTCAAGATGCACGCCACTGTCACTTAGCATTAGATGCTTGATGGGAGATTAGATTAGGTGGGTACATCAATCGTACAGCGCATGGGGCTGACGAGCGCATCGGCTGCGTGGCGTATCTCCTTTGGTCAGCTTTGTTGAGTCTTTCGAGGCTCGAATTGATGACTCTTTGACTTAGCTGAGTTTGAGGTGGCAGATTTATCGCCATTAATGCTAGGTTCATCACATTAAGTTCGGGGAGAACTGCCACTTGGCACATGGGTTTGATTGCCCTGGCCTATAAATAGCATCATTTGTGGAGAGAAGTTCTCATTTCCTCCAATTTCTTCTGTGAGAATGAACTTGACCGATCATCCTCCTTGGTGAGTTAGCACGCTGTGGTTTATGGATCTTTTCATTCAAAGAAACTTTGATCTTAATGGTGAACTCCTTCGGAAGACTGAGATGTATCCAGAAAGCTATGGATAGAACAGTTCGTGCTCGTGCCCATTGTCGATAGTGTTCTTATATGAGACGGGATACAAAGAACAACTCAGAGGTGTTATAGACGTGGATGTTCTATAGAAGAGATGTAACAACACATAGGTTGTTGAATGGGATATTTGCTCAGAGGTAATGTGGACATGGTAAACATAGATCTTGGCATCATCTTACGAAAAGATAAGATTTTAGCTTTACATGGGTGTAGAAAAATAACTCAGAGGTGATGTGGACTTGGATGTTTTCCTACTAAGGAGATAATGAAGGAATGTACTGGAGTAGCTGGGCTCTAGAGACATCATGATCAGAGGGAAATGGAAGTACGTATTTCAAGAGTAGTACTTCTTTAGGAATTTGCCATTGATTGGCATCATGAACAAGTTTTCGTTAGGTTTTGCGAGTCGGTAGACACCGTTAGAGTCTCAATGATGAAAGAACCTTCCCATTTGGATTCAAACTTACCTAGTATTTTGTGAGACATCACCATTGATCTTCTAACTGACAGAATGAGATCCCCCACTTAGAAAGTCCTTTGTTTGACCTTCTTATTTAAAACTTGGAAAATGTAAACCTGGTAGAGCTCGATGCGGTGTTGAGCCAAAAGTTATTTTTTGTCCAGCGCATCTAACTTTTGTAACTAACGACGTTGATTGTCTTCCTCTGTCAGCTGGTTCGTAATTGCCACCCGTAGTAAGGGAATCTAGATTTCGAGAGGAAGTACAACTTCGCTTTCGTAGACCAGCGAGAATGGTGTATTGTCCGTCGGAGTCCATACCACGGTGTGGTAGGCCTAAAGACATTCGCCTAGCTTTTCGTCCCAATCGTATTTGTTAGATGACATGATTTTCTTGAGTAGTTTGACGATTGTTTTGTTGAAAGCTTCAGTCAATCCGTTTGCGGTTCAATTGTAATCAGTTGACGCCAAGTTCTGGATGCAATTTTTATCACAGAACCTGCTGAATGCATGGCTTATAAGTTGTGGACTTTTATCGTAGATAATCCTCCGAGGTAACCCAAAATGGTAGATGACGTGATGCTTGATGAAGCTGATCACGTTTGAACTATTCACCTGCGACAGAGTACAGCTTACTCCCATTTGGAGAAGTAGTCGGTGATAGCTAGGATGAAGCGATATCCTCTGGATGACGGAGGGGTAATCGATCCAACGATGTCCATACCCCAGGCTTCAAATGGCCAGGAGGCGACCGTAGGGTATAGAAACTGTAACCCCATCTCCCAGAATTTTGAAGTATAATAATTCAAAAAGGAATTTTTGAATAGTTTTTTTATGACTTTGTTATTTATGGAACCATATTATATAATTATTTTGGGCCTCATTTATTCATTATTTATTTTATTTTTCTTAATTGGGTGATTACTCAGCCCAATTGATCTGTGTAATTTGCTTAACCTCTCTCGGCCCAATAACCAGGCTGCCAATAAGTTTTTGAGCAAGTAAAGCTCAAATTAGAATTTTGTAATAACTTCTCTAACGGTTCCCCCTATTTTGAAATCTCAGCAGCAACTTCCTATATAAAGTACTCCACACCTCTTCTTTCAGTTGTACCAATTCTTCAGAGAGCAGAGCTCATTTTTCCTCCCTCTTCTTCTAACCTAAATTCTCAATGGCGGTGGCGAAGGGCGAGTCGAGCATGGGGAGATAGGCGGTGCTACCAATAGTGACAAGCATTCTATTCTTCACGGCGGCGCACGGCTTTACAGAGGCGAAGAATTGTTCTAAATTTTCGGCGATCAGTTAAGTAATGCCTTTATATTTTCGTTCTGATCTGGTTGTTCTTGATTCGATTCACTAAACGATGCATCTACTGATCTAGTTCGTAGTCCTCGATGAATTTTCCTCGTCGACAAATTTTAATGGACTACTGAGGCTTGTTCGAGCAGTGTTGAACCAGTCCAGATCAATCGATCGGAGTGTTGATCGTCGATCGCCGATCAACGAACCAATCCAGGTGAGTCGACCTGAATTTACGACTGTACATTACTATTGTTTAGGTTGGTTGAGCTTTCCTAATTTGATGATTCCATCCTAAATTCTTTGGTGGTCGATGGATCCCCGAGATCTGTAATTTTGTATTTTATTTGGAGTCTCGTATGGCTGACCACTTCTTGTTTGTGTTTATGTCTGAATAGGTTTTGACTAAGCTGGACACGAGGAATTTGTGTCCGATCTTGTGGAAAAATATTGTTGCTGATTCAACTCTTTTTCCAGGTAATTCCTACTATTTCCCAGATCAATAGGATTAGTAGTAGTGGAGTAATTTTAGTATTTTTCTGTGTTTTCTTTGTTGCTTATCACACTAAGCTGTGATCAACCTGATTTTCTGTCCAGACCAGTTCGTGTATACGTATTGTGTGGTTCGTGTCTGTGGCATCTGCCATCCCGATTATAATTTAGTGATATTTTTTTATTTGATTAGTTTATATTTAATTTTTCTATGATCATAGGAGTAGTGACTAAGCCCACAGGTGATTTATAACCAGCTTATGGTCACATGATCTCTAGATAGGGTCTATAAGCATTCTATAGCTATAATATATTTTATTATGATTTTTAGACATTTTTATATATTTTTAAATATTTATTCTATGAAGATTTATATTTATGAATGACTTTCATAATTTATTTTGAGGCCATTTGTGACTATTTTGAGACCCAGTATTTTTTTTGGCTCTATTAGGTTAAATATATTTTCTGTATTTTTATATATTTTTCTAGATTTTTTAGAATTTTTGGGAATTTTTACATAATTGAAACATATAGAATTTATATTTTATAGGTTTTTAGAATTTACGGCGAGGTCACACGATGATATTTTGTGTTAAAATATTTTATTTATATTCTAGACACTTAGAAATATTTTCTAGAATTTTCTAGAATTTTTTAGATTTTTCTGCAATTTATTTTGATTTATTTGGACTTAAAATAAGTTTTAAATAATTTTCTGAATTAAATAAATAAATACCCAGAAATCCACCCAGGGGGGCCTACCTGTCGGCGCCAACTGCTACAGTGGACGCCTCTCTCTCTCCTATATATATATTATTATATTCGCCAACCCTAATTAAAATTTCAGCAGCCTTTTGTGGGAGAACTTATATAGGGTTTCCGACTTCCCGAAGCGATTTCCGCCAACTCCGACGTACTTTTCATGCGCCATTTTTTTTGTTGGATTCGTACCGAGGTTGAAAGCTCCTAGATCGGCATCCCGTCATCCTCGACTTGTGACTACGGTTTGAGCAAGGACCACAGGCAAGATACCTTGCCTTCCTCTACAGTTTAATTTTATGTTATTATTGTATTATCATTAGATACTCTATTTGTTATAGATCTTATATAATTCATTGGTTTTCTAGTTGATTTGATTTATCTATTTTCTATATACCGTGTTCACCAGTTTATTGTCTTACTTGACTTTATAGTATAGTTATACTGGACTTGTTCACCTTATAATTCATGCTAGAGTTGTCCTTACCCGTGTCTTGACATGAGTCGTACTTGGTCTCACCTATGCCTTGACTGAGTCGTGTCTTAGAACGAGTACGTGTAGTTGAACTGCTATTTCCCTGTATCATTTTTCCCCAACCAGAGAGTCCACACTCGGGACGAAGGTGTTTGTTTCCTTGGCACCAGAGAGTCCACTCAGGACGAGGGTGTTTGTCTTGATATGTTTACATCCAGGAGTCCACATTCGGGATGAAGATGTACTTGCACCAGAGAGTCCACACTCGGGACGAGGGTGCCTTGCCGTGAACTAACCAGAGAGTCCACACTCGGGACGAGGGTTAGTGATTAGAACTAACCAGAGAGTCCACACTCGGGACGAGTGTTAGTGATTAGTTCAAACCTGCGAGTCCACTCGGGGCGAGGGTTTGGTATTCCATTGATCTCGTGTTCACTTGTTCATCCAGCAGTTCAGTTACGCGTAGTTGTTCTTGTAGTTCAGTTCATAGTCACCTGTCCGTAGCCACTTGTCGTTAGTCACTTGTTAGCTGTGTCGTCATAGTCTCTTGCCACGTTAAGTGTCGTTCCTTATTATATCCTGTTTATATTATCATGCGTGATTAAACTGCGAGATAGGCATGTTTTATGTATCTTGCTATGTCCCCTGAGGATCTGATGATCACTTCAGGTTAGTTATTGCGTGGAGTTAGTTAGCAGTTCTGGATGGCGGAGGATCATGACGCTTGTGGATTTCAGATGATTACGATATTGCTTGTGAGATTCAGGTATTTGTCCGTGATATTACATTGTTATCCTCTCGTGCTTTCCTTTCATTATCATGAGATATCCTATTTATTGAATCAGTTTATAGACTCTTGTTATATTTCTTGGAGTCTTATCGGATATTTATGCTAGTGGGCTGCAGACCACGACCCATAGTGTTCATTCATGTTTATTATTCTTATTGTGGATTAAGATATAGATTTGTTTGCCATGATTTGGCAGCTTACCCTAACCGTGATAGCGTTTACGTATTTGAGTCGGGCTGGAGTCCGCTTGATGCGTAGCTGGCTTGCTCACGAGCTCGCATCCGAAAAGCGGGTGTAGGTCGTGACAATGTCCTTTCTCAGTTGCTGGGCCTTGCTGTGTCCGAACTCTGCCTTTGCACAGCACCAGTTCATATATACAGCCTAGCTGGGTGTCTAAACTGGATCTTAGACCATTGATGAAATGGTGGTGTCGAGCCTGGACATTTCCTAATGCTAGGCGCCCTTCTTAAGAACAGAGGATTTCGAAGTTGGATTGTAGTTGTTGAGAGAGTTAGAACCAGCAGTGAATAGTAAATGATGTATTTATTTTCTTATTTTGTTCTTCTCGACTGAGTACTGATTTTAAATTTTGTTGGTGTATTTTTCAATCCAGTTGAATCTAATCCCTGATACAATAGAAGGGCTTTATTTTTCCTAAAGAGAACTCTCTGTTTGACTCATTAGTAAAGATTGCCAATATTGTAGTAGGATTTTGTTATACTTATAGTCGATTTATTGTTGTTCATATGGTGGAACCTATCGAGTTTAGTAACTGAGAGTTAATTTTGAATGTAAATAACTGTGGATTAATGCTCTAGCTTGAACTATAGTTCTACAGTTTAGTTTGTTTTGATCCCATGGATGAGTCAGTGAGATTGGTAAACATTATAGTTTAGGTTCAACTCTATTTGATTAAAATAGGATCTCTGTGACAGTTGGGTGCTGGTAACAGCAAGCCTTAATGATCAAACTGGTATCAATGTTCTTTTGTCTTTATATTTTTCCTCACTTAGTTGCCTTTCAATTTTTATAACTTGGGATTGCTTATGGTCGGGTATAGAACTGTAACCCAGTTTTGAAGAATTCTGTTTCCTTTTTGAATTCTTAGTTGTATGATTTTGGAAGTAATAAACAAGGTATTGGTTGCATGATGAGGGATAATTGTTAAATGTTTCAGAAGACACTCTGTTGAGCAGTAGGCTGTTTGGCCTTTTTGTTTTAAATTGGTTTGTAGATGTCCTACCTGGATATGTTACAGTAGGTTTTTGGTTTCTGAATACTTTAACTGAATGGTTGTTTAACTTCACCCTTTCTTCTAAGTCATAGGATATCCAGAGTTGTAGCCTTCAGTTTGACATAACTGATAAACTGCAAGCTTATATAAGATGTATATTGATGCAAAGTTCATTGAACAATACTGATGTTAGACCTGTTAATAGTTAGTCTATTTTGAAGTCATTACCTTGTAATATTTCATGATAAGTGGTTAGTTAGTATAGATATTAGCTAGCAAAACTAGTAGATCATTAGGCCTTAATTATTAACCAACTTGTACTCAATAAACAGGAAGACATCCAGCTCCATTGTTTACCCGTACTTTCCCGGAGCAAGGCAAGTACTGTTCTATGGTTTTTGTGCATTTACATATCTTGTACTTTTCTTGTGACACGTCATGACACGATATCTTGTATCCCTGTACTTCCTGTTCTTGTACTTACTTGTGTCGGGAGGGGAAATACACTAGCTATGTGACCAAACCCCGGTTACTATATTCATGTAGATAGCTTCGGCCACGCATCGTGCACGCAGGTCCTAAGCTGTACCGATATTCATGTACTCCTGTACATGTTCCTGTACTAACCCAGTCGGTCACATAGACTAGTTGTATTTCAAACATTGTACATATGTCTTGTACTTCAGGTTCATAGTTTACGTTCCTGTACTTTATTTCCTGTACTAACATTCCTGTATTGTCATATTTATTTCCTGTATTTCATATTCATGTTCTCCTCTACTCATTTCCATATCATGATGTTCTTGTTCATTACCTAGAACTGTACTTTACTCCACTCCTGACTAGGATATGTTGCATGTGAGATGGAGGCTTTGTGTGATACATTCTATGGACGAGAGCCTGTAGATGCAGTAGAGCCAGCTGGAGTTGCTCTGGACTTAGAGGTTGAGGAAGTCTAGTATCTTACCCGTAGCAGTTTATTTTCTATTGTACTTGAGACTATCAGACTTCATTTTCCTTTAGCTGGATGAATGTAATAACTCTTAGACATGTACTTTGATTCTGGGATTCTTTATAGATGCTGTGATTTGTACTTATTCATGTTTATCTTGTTAGATTCCCTAGATTGGTACAGCTTACTTCATCGTGTCTAACGATGAAGGCTGGGCGTGTCCGACTCGTGTCCGATTATTCGAGAGCGGGTCATGACATGTTTTTAGTGGTGGCCCATACAGGTCTATCCTAATAGTACCTAGGTATTAGTGTACTATTGGGGGACTTGATTTAAACTAAGAAAAACTTGATCACAGCATAGAAAATCGGGTACATCGGGTATATATGGATATTATATAAATATTTACATTTACTTGTAGGTTAGGTTTTTATCAATCACGAAGTTTTTTTTTGTTGCAGGATGGTCACTACGAGGAAGACCGCGGATCAGCCGGGAGTTGCAGGCAGTTCGGGACAGTCTGCACCAGACGTTCCGTTAGAGCAGCTTCCGCCACCGCCTCCTATCTTTCCTCCGCTACCCCCGACGATGACGTTCGACGGCTCTCAGGTGATGGCCATGTTCCAGCAGTTCATGGAGGCTCAGAATCACCAGGCCACACAGTTTTGGGCGACAGTCATGGATGCGCTCATGACCCGAGAGCTGGCAGCACCAGCACCGGTAGCACCTCCAGCACCAGCAGCACCGAGACCAGGGACAGCCAGAGACTACCAAAAACTCTGACCGATGGATTTTTGGGGCCATGAGGGGATCGTATATGCGGATGAGTGGCTGAAAAATGCGGAGCGGACACTGAAGATGGCGAGGATCCCGGATGTCCTGAAGGTAGAAGTTGCGAGCATGCGACGTTTTGAACTCGCCAGGGCTTGGTACCGAGAGGAGCCCCAATTAGCTGAGCCCCAGGTTCTTTGGGCAGATTTTAAAACTCTATTCAAGAAGAAGTTTTTCCCCGACGTAGAGCAAGATGAGCTTCGGATACAGTTCGATGCGTTGCAGTAAGGTAATATGACAGTGGCAGAGTACACATCAGAGTTCATCTGACTCAGCAGGTTCGCGGTGAATCTAGTCAGAGCACCAGAGGATAGAGCTTGGAGGTTTAAGAAGGGCCTCACCAGAAAGTTGCGGCATGCAGTGGTGATCAGTTAGGCGATGACTTATGCGAGCATCCTCAAGATTGCTCAGGCTGTAGAGAAAGAGGCGGATCCGAAGCTGAAGAGGGACCGGGACATCGACAGCAGCAGCTTCCAGACACCGACAAAGAGGACTCAGACTCAGATTCAGCGAGGCCATAGCAGCCGGTACATCAGCATCACCGTCCAGCCAGATTTTCTACACATCAGTCATAGAGACAGCAGCAGGCAGCTACTTACGCTTTCTGTTACCGGCCAGGACACCGCTTCGACGAATGTCGCTAGAGGCTCGGGCTCTACTTATTTTGTGGATCAGACGCACACCAGATGAGGGACTGTCCACAGGCTGCAGCTCGACTGACAGGAGGACCTCGAAGAGCTGGAGGACTACCACCTGCACCACCCAGAGCACTACCAGCTGCACCACAGAGAGTTCAGGCTTTACCTACTCAGCAGCAGCATTTTGCATAGCATCAGCAGCAGAGGGGACCACCACAGCAGGGACGTACATACGTTATGGCCGCAGTTGAGGAGGATGAGGCAGTTCCAGATGTGATCACAGGTTCTATCCTTTTATATTCATTTCCTTCCATTGTATCGTTTGATTCTGGAGCCACACATAGCTTTGTATCATATGAGTTTCTGCATAGACACGACTTCACCCCTAAGCCCACTAGGTGGAACTGTCAGATTATGACAGGAAGAGGGGTAGTGCCAGTTAGTGAGATGGTGGATTGCCCCATCACTATAGCTGGGAGGGAGCTTAGGGCTCCACTTCTAGTTATGCTATTGCCCGGATTTGATATAGTCCTTGGCATCGACTGGATGAGTGAGCAGTTTGCTGTAATAGACGGCCATGAAGGGAAGGTAATTTTTAGCCCTCCTGGAGTTCCACCGTTTGAGATCAGCAGACGGATTGTAGAGAGGCCCGTGGGAGTCTACTTCGGAGCAGTTACAGAAGACCAAAAGTTGCCGCACCCACTTATTACAAAGTTTTTCGACGTTTTCCCCCCGGAGTTGCCAGGATTGCCGCCAGATCGGGATGTGGAGTTCAGCATCGACTTAGTGCCCGGATCAGCGCCAAAGTCCCAGCATTGCTACAAGATTATCTCGAAGGAAGCTGCAGAGTTGAAGGCCCAGATTGATGAGTTGGAAGACAAGGGTTTTATTCGGTCTAGTGCTTCACCATGGGGAGCATCGGTACTCTTCGTGCCGAAGAAGGATGGGATTGTTAGGATGTGTATCGATTACCGTGTACTCAATAACATCACCATCAAGAATAAATACCCATTGCCACGGATAGATGAGCTGTTTGACCAGCTTAGTGGAGCTAAGGTCTTTTCCAAGATTGACCTTCGGTCTGGGTATCATCAGATAAAGGTTCGAGAGCAAGATATTCCGAAGACAACTTTCAATACCCGTTACGGTTAGTATGAATTCTTGGTGATGCCGTTCGGACTCACCAATTCTCCAGCAGTGTTTATGAACTTGATGAATAAAGTTTTTCACAAGTATCAGGACAAGTTTGTCATAGTCTTCATTGACGATATTCTGATCTAGTCGAAGATCGAGGAAGAGCATTTGGAGCACCTGTGGATTGTTTTGGAGATTCTACGGAAGGAGAAGCTGTACGGAAAGCTCTCGAAGTGCGAGTTCTTCTTGGACAGAGTGGAGTTCTTGGGGCATGTGGTGACTGGAGAGGGGATTTCTGTAGATCACAAGAAGATTGAAGCTGTGGAAGCTTGGAAACCTCCCAAGTCAGTAGCAAAGATTCGTAGTTTCCTGGGGCTAGCAGGTTACTGCAGGAAGTTCGTAAAAGATTTTGCCAAGATAGTAGAGCCAATGACGAAGCTTATGTGAAAGGACGAGGAGTTCATCTGGAGAGACGCCTGCCAGTCAGCATTTGAAGAATTGAAGAGAAGACTCACTACAACATCAATTCTAGCTTTGCCATCTGGATCGGGAGGGTTTGTCATCTATAGCGATGCATCGGAAAAAGGCTTGGGATGTATGCTGGAGCAGAATAAGTGGGTCATTACTTATGCTTCTAGACAGTTGTGGTCTCATAAGAAGAATTACCCTACACATGACTTGGAGCTTGCAACAGTCATTTTTGCCTTGAAACTGTAGAAGCACTATTTGTATGGAGAGAGAGTGGATATCTTTACGGACCACAAAAGCCTGAAGTATGTCTTTACTCCGAAGAAGCTGAATATGAGGCAGCGAAGATGGCTGGAACTCATGAAGGATTTTGACATCAATCTGCAATGCCATCCTGGAAAGGCGAATGTGGCAGCAGATGCTCTTAGTCGATATCCTGTTGCTATGTTCCTTACCATGGACCGATATCTTCTAGAGGATCTTGAGAGTCTGGGGATTGAGATTGTTCTTCCGAAAGTTGGGGGGCAGCTGATGCATATGTAGATACAGTCAGGACTGTTAAAGAAGGTCAAGGAGGCCTAGTTTCTAGATGAGGGACTCCGATATCTCAGAGGTCAGGCAGAGGCAGGATTTCTTGATGATTTTACTATTACAGATGATGGATCCCTGAGACATGGAAACCAGTTGTGTGTGCCGAAGGATTTATGGGAGGAGGTTATGCAGGAGGCCCATCAGTCGCAGTATTCTATTCATCCTGGATCTACCAAGATATATAAGGATCTGCGGGAGTATGTATAGTGGTATGGGATGAAACGAGAGGTTACCAGATTCATTTCCAAATGCCTTGTATGCTAGCAAGTGAAGGCAGAGCGCCAGAGACCAGCATGATTACTCCAGCCTTTACCTATTCTATAATGAAAGTGGGAACACATAACCATGGATTTTGTCTCTGGTTTACCACGTATGCCCAGTGGCAAGGATGCAATTTGGGTTATCGTGGACAGATTGACGAAATCTGCTAACTTAATTCTGTTCAAGGTAGGGCTGTCGACCGAGAAGCTTGCAGACCTCTACATGCGTCAGATCGTGCGAATTTACGGAGTACCTGTGAGTATCGTCTCAGACAGAGACAACCATTTTATTTTGTATTTTTGGAGGAGTCTACAGCTGAGCTTGTGTTCATAGTTGAAGTTCAGCACCGCCTACCATCCATAGACAGACGGGCAGTCCGAGAGGACCATTCAGACACTGAAGGACATGCTGCGGGTTCGCGCACTCGACTTCGACGGTTCGTGGGAGGATCATTTATATCTTATGGAGTTTACCTATAACAACAGTTATCAGGCTAGCATCGAGATGATCCCGTTTGAGGCACTTTAGGGACGGAGATGTCGCACATCTTTATCTTGGGACGACGTTGGTGAGAGGACATTGCTTGGGCCAGAGATAGGGGTAGATTCGGCCGAGAAGGTCCGACTGATCAGAGAGCGTCTCAGAGTTGCACAGGATCGACAGAAGCACTGGATAGACAGCAGCAGACGACCACTGGAGTTTGCAGTTGGGGATAGAGTGTTCCTGAAGATCTCGCCGACCAGAGATATCATTTATTTTGGCAGAGGCGGGAAGCTCAGTCCAAGGTACATCGGGCTTTTCGACGTGACGGTGCGGATTGGCGAGGTGGCGTATCGGCTTGCACTTTCTGCCAGCCTGGAAGGAGTACACGACGTCTTTCACGTGTCCCAGCTTCGACGCTACATTCCAGATCCGAGCCATGTGGTGGACTACTCAGAGCTAGAGGTGGGTCCGAGCTTGACCTACGAGGAGGAGCCTGTGGAGATCCTTGATCGAATGGAGAAGCATCTACGGAATCAGACGATACCGCTTGTCCGAGTCATGTGGAGACACCACTCTCCGGGAGAGTCCACATGGGAGCGCGAGGACGAGATGCGGGAATGATACCCCCGTTTATTTACTTGATTGTATTTTGTATTTTGGAATTTCCTTTTCAATAAAATTTTAAGACTGTAAAAATCATTTGATTTTTTTAGTTTAATAAATATGTTGTTTTACCTTGAAATTTTGGGGACAAAATTTTTTTGAGGGGGAAGATTTGTAACCCCATCTCCCAAAATTTTGAAGTATAATAATTCAAAAAAGAATTTTTGAATAGTTATTCAATGACTTTGTTATTTATGGAACCATATTATATAATTATTTTGGGCCTCATTCATTCATTATTTGTTTTATTTTTCTTAATTGGGTGATTACTCAGCCCAATTGATCTGTGTAATTTGCTTAACCCCTCTCGGCCCAATAACCAGGCTGCCAACAAGTTTTTGAACAAGTAAAGCTCAAATTTGAATTTTGTAACAACTTCTCTAACGGTTCCCTCCATTTTGAAATCTCAGCAGCAACTTCCTATATAAACTACTCCACACCTCTTCTTTCAGTTGCACCAATTCTTCATAGCGCAGAGCTCATTTTTCCTCCCTCTTCTTCTAACCTAAATTCTCAATGGTGGTGGCAAATGGAGAGTCGAGCGTGGGGAGCTAGGCGGTGCTACCAATAGTGACGAGCATTCTATTCTTCACGGCGGTGCACGGCTTTGCAGAGGCAAAGAATTGTTCTAAATTTCCGACGATCAGTTGAGTAAGTCCTTTCTATTTTCGTTCTGATCTGGTTGTTCTTGATTCGATTCACTAAACAATGCATCTACTGATCTAGTTAATAGTCCTCGATGAATTTTCCTCGACGACAAATTTCAATGGACTACTGAGGCTTGTTCGAGCAGTGTTGAACCAGTCTAGATCAATCGATCGGAGTGTTGATCGTCGATCGCCGATCAACGAACCAATCCAGGTGAGTCGACCTGAATTTACGTCTGTACATCACTATTGTTTAGGTTGGTTGAGCTTTCCTAATTCGATGATTCCATTCTAAATTCTTTTTTGGTCGATGGATCCACGAGATCTGTAATTTTGTATTTTATTTGGCTTTGAAGAAAGCACGAAAGCTTGAGAGGGGAGTCTCGTATGGCTGACCACTTCTTGTTTGTGTTTATGTCTGAATAGGTTTTGACTAAGCTGGACACGAGGAATTTGTGTCCGATCTTGTGGAAAAATATTGTTGCTGATTCAACTCTTTTTCCAGGTAATTCCTACTATTTTCCAGATCAATAGGATTAGTAGTAGTGGACTAATTTTAGTATTTTTCTATGTTTTCTTTGTTGCGTATCACACTAAGCTGTGATCGACCTGATTTTGTGTCCAGACCAGTTCGTGGATACGTATCGTGTGGTTCGTATCCCTTCTCTGTTGATGGGCCTTGCTGTGTCCGAACTCTGCCTTTGTATAGCACCAGTTCACATGTACAACCTAGCTGGGTGTCTAAACTGGATCTTAGACCATTGATGAAATGGTCATGTCGAGCCTGGACATTTCCTGATGCTAGGCACCCTTCTTATGAACAGGGGATTTCGAAGTTGGGTTATAGCTGTTGAGAGAGTTAGAACCTGCAGTGAATAACAATTGATGTGTTTATTTTCTTATTTTGTTCTTCTCGACTGAGTACTGATTTTAAATTTTGTTGGTGTATTTTTCAATCCAGTTGAATCTAATCCCTGATATAATAGCAGGGCTTTATTTTTCCTAAAGAGAACTCTCTGTTTGACTCATAAGTAAAGATTGCCAATATTGTAGTAGGATTTTTTTGGACTTATTATCGATTTATTGTTGTTCATATGGTGGAACCTATCGAGTTTAGTAACTGAGAGTTAATTTTGAATGTGAATAACTGTGGATTAATGCTCTAGCTTGAACTATAGTTCTACAGTTTAGTTTGTTTTGATCCCATGGATGAGTCAGTGAGATTGGTAAGCATTATAGTTTAGGTTCAACTCTATTTGATTAAAATGTGATCTCTGTGACAGTTGGGTGCTGGTAACAACAAGCCTTAATGATCAAACTGGTATCAATGTTCTTTTGTCTTTACAGTTTTCTTCACTTAGTTGCCTTTCGATTTTTATGACTTGAGATTGCTTATGGTAGCGTATAGAAATGTAACCCAGTTTTGAAGAATTCTGTTTCCTTTTTGAATTCTCAATTGTATGATTTTGGAAGTAATGAACAAGGTATTGGTTGCATGATAAGGGATAATTGTTGACTGTTTCAGAAGACACTCTGTTGAGCAGTAGGCTGCCTGGCCTTTTTGTTTTAAATTGGTTAGTAGATGTCCTACCTGGATATATTACAGTAGGCTTTTGGTTTCTGAATACTTTAACTGAATGGTTGTTTAACTTCACCCTTTCTTCTAAGGCATAGGATATCCAGAGTTGTAGCCTTCAGTTTGACATAACTGATAATCTGCAAGATTATATAAGATGTATATTGATGCAAGGTTCATTGAACAATACTGATGTTAGACCTGTTAATAGTTAGTCTATTTTGAAGTCATTACCTGGTAATATTTCACGATAAGTGGTTAGTTAGTATAGATATTAGCTAGCAAAACTAGTAGATCATTAGGCCTTAATTATAACCAACTTGTACTCAATAAACAGGAAGACATCCTGCTCCATTGTTTACCCATACTTTCACGGAGCAAGACAAGTACTGTTCTATGGTTTTTGTGCATTTACATATCTTGTACTTTCTTGTGACACATCATGACATGATATCTTGTATCCCTGTATTTTTTGTTCTTGTACTTACTTGTGTCGGGAGGGGAAATACACTAGCTATGTGACCAAACCTCGGTTACTATATTTACGTAGATAGCTTAGGCCTCGCATCGTGCATGCGGGTCCTAAGCCGTACCGATATTCATGTACTCCTGTACATCTTCCTGTACTTACCCCAGTCGGTCACATAGGCTAGTTGTATTTCAAACATTATGCACATATCTTGTACTTCAGGTTCATAGTTTACGTTCCTGTACTTTATTTCTTGTACTTACATTCCTGTATTTTTATGTTCATTTCCTGTATTTCATATTCATGTTCTCCTGTACTCATTTCAATATCATGATGTTCTTGTTCATTACTAGAACTGTACTTTGCTCCGCTCCTTACTAGGATATGTTGCAGGTGAGATGGAGGCTTTGTGTGATACATTCTATGGCCGAGAGCCTGTAGATGCAGTAGAGCCAGCTGGAGTTGCTCTGGACTTAGAGGCTGAGGAAGCCTAGTATCTTACCCGTAGCAGTTTATTTTCTATTGTACATGAGACTATCAGACTTCATTTTCCTTTAGCTGGATGAATGTAATAACTCTTAGACATGTACTTTGATTCTGGGATTCGTTTATAGATGCTGTGATTTATACTTATTCATATTTATCTGGTTAGATTCCCTAGATTGGTACAGCTTACTTCATCGTGTCTAACGATGAATGCTGGGCGTGTCCAACTCGTGTCCGATTATTCGAGAGCGGGTCGTGACAGAAACTCTGAGGGTCGATGGATGAAGTCGGCGTACAAGTGGCAGACATAACACCTTTTAGCGTACTCAATAGCGTATGCCTTCATAGTAGGCCAGTAATAGCCCATAGATCGGAGTCGATCCTATAGCTTAGGACCGGGTTGATGAGCTCCACAATTACCGTCATGGGCCTTCCGAAGAGCTTCGGCCGCCAATTCGTTTGATAAACACCGGAGGTGAAGACCGCCGTAAGAACAACGATACAACATTTTGGTAGCTGTATCATAGTCGAATCGGAGAGAGAGACTTTTGACAGACACAGCTTCCTTTGGATCGTCTGGTAGGATTCTGTAGGTTGCGAAGTCTATGAACGAAAACCGCTAGTCCCGGATGTTGATGCCAGCGTCTGCGAGCATAGCATGGTTCAAACACATGCACATATTGTTCTTGGGAGACCCCAAATCCTGACCGATCACCGTAATGAAGTGTGAGTCCTAAGAGGCGTTGCTAATGAGGCAGCAAGGCAACCAGAGCATTAGCCTCCAAATTTTGTAGTCAAGGAACATTTTCTATAAAGAACTTGGTGAAGATTGAGATGATGTCTAAGGTTTCTTTATGTTACGACCCATACCCACTTTTCGGTTACAAGACGTGTCCAAGCTAGCCTACGCCGCATAGTCGGCGGTAGAACGCTGACACGGCCAATATGCTCAAAATCACAAAATATACATTTATTGCTCAATCACATTAGTAAATCAAGTTTATAATTTACAAGGTTTCACAACTTCACATTTGCTAGAATATACAATGTCTCAAAAATATAAAAGTCAACTAATTCAACTATCTAGGTTGACCTCAGCATACCCAAGCCTTTCCAATGCTAAGAGTGATCGCGACTAAACCTAAAAAATATTAGTTTTCAGTCAGGAATGGAACGAGTACAATCTCACAACAGATTCAATAAATGAAGAAATCCATAAATCTGTAAATAATATTGAAATACACGACGCAAAGACAAGTATAGAATCAAGACAAAAACTGAGCATGGTGAACAAGGCAAATGAGTACTAAAACAGAGAGCCAGCAATGTATACTGTAGAACCAGACACTGTATCTATATAGTGAGTTGAAATACAACTTCGACATGTAAACGGCTAAGGGTAAATCCGGCACCCCGCACATGAAATATGCGACTGCTATTAGGCACGAATAAGATCCGGCACGCCGCACGTGAAGTGTGTGACTGCTATTAGGCACGAATAATTATGGGTTTGTTTACATGTCTAGAGTATTTTCCCGCCCGACCAGTACTCAGGGATCCAAACAGGTCACGAACACGATCATAAATTGGTCACAAACAACATGTAAAGAATCCATAACTACTATCTTGTGTAACATCATGTCAAGAATCAATGGAATATCAATTTAAAACACTACTACGTACATGATTCATAGAGATAATCAAATATGAGAACTATCAGAGATGTACTCGCCTGAGGTCCTGTGCTGGTGAAACCGATAATACTATACCAATCAATGAGCCACAACAGTCAACACATGCAGAAGTCTCCGGATGCTGAAATAAATATTACCAACGTTTTCAGAATAGTCAAATTAGCTAGAATTGCCTGTCCTTAAGTCCAATTCTGGACACAGGGGCAAAACGGTAATTTCGGGATAAAATGTTGTCCGCCGTTGGATCCGCTTTTCACCGAAAAGTGTGCACAAAGTAAGATCTCTAAAGTCGTCAAACTATATGTCAACAGATCCAGTTTTCCGATATGAACCCAACCGTATGTCCAAAGTTGGATTCCAGCAGGCCGTACACAAAGTCGCCCGTTGAGTCGGATCGTGGGGCCCACAAAACGGCGATCCGGTCAATTATCTCAGAATCGGACCAAACTTGGCATACAGGACCAAAAAAATGATACGGTCCTGTTGGCGGAAGTTTCGTCTTGATCTGACGAACGTGCACAAAGTAATTAGAAAATTTGCACAGAGGCCGATACGGTGAATTTTGACGGATACGCATCAAATTCGTTGCGCACACGCAACCAATTTGAATTCCGTCAAAGCCCACACGTCCACAAAGCCGATACGCACCTTTCAATGCTTTCGGTTCGCCACCACGTCGCCCGGATTGGCGGGACGCACGTCGTATCGAAGGATTTTATTGTTTTTAAAACAAGTTTTCCGTAAACTTTGGGATCCGATTTCTCGGCGCATAGTCGATGAAATTGACTTATGCAAAATGGGTTGTGGATTCCTATGGGTTGTCTATAAACCTATTCAAGCACATTTTTGAGACAGTCAAAGGATTGGCGATTTGTCGCCTTCCAAAACTAGGTATGCAATATTCTTATGCCCTGTTTCGATATTTCGAAATAGTAGTTTTTTCCAGGTTTTGTGCGATAATTTACTCAAGAATTTGATGTCTTGGTATGAGACTAAATTATAGGGATCTAAAGAGGGTTATATTGGGTTCATACCGATGAAATCGATTCGAGAATCGATCGAGCGATGTGGGAGAGATTTTGCCATGAAGATGCCTTCAAAACTGGCGTTGCTGCTGCTGTGTATTCCCTTCGTGGCTGTTCTCGTCCTGCCGCCGGCCGATGACTGACCCTCGGCTAGCATATGGCGGCACGTTCACAGGGGAGGGGCGCGTGTGGGTGGGGTGGCGCGGAGTTAAGGTTTTCTCGATTTCGATCTCTCTGTCTAACTCTCGAATATATATACTTCTTTGTTTGTGAACAGAACTGGGAATAGTCGGGTTTGATGTGGACTGGGTTCTGTTCTGTGGAGAGTTAGGGCTCGGACCTAGGTGTGGGACTTTGGGCCGGGCTGGGATTTTCTCATCCTATTTATTTCTTTTTCTATTATAAATACCTATATATATACATATACATATATATAAATACCTATATATATACATATACCTATATATAAATACCTATATATATATATATATATTCACACACATATAACCAAATAATATCTATATACGCACATATATATCTATATATATACCTATACATATATATATATTCACACACATATAACCAAATAATATCTATATACACACATATATATATCTATATATATATATACTTATATACAATCTCCATAAAACCCAAATAAGTCCCAATAACTTTTATTCCTAGGGTAGGGTCTACCTATATAAATATGAACACATATATTATAAAATTTAATTGACAAAAATAATATAACCAATAATAATAAAATAATATTATATAATAATAACCTCAATAACATTGATAATTAAATAATAATAATAATAATAATAGTAATAATGAAATTCAATAAACCAGTAATGGTGCATATACCATTACGTACAGTCTAGATAACCCCAAAATGTACAATGACCTATTTTATACAAATGTCATTGAATATCAAATAATGATATTTATAATATTTAATTAACGAATATGTAGAAAATATTCATTAGATCATTAAAACGGAACACGACACAATCATACCAAATACATCAACACAAATGTCATTAGACGTACCGCATGACTACGTGGGCTTGGACTTGTTTTGGGTCCAATCTGGACTGGTTTGGTACAACCGGGTTCCCTAAAACTCAATAATATAATTAATTAATAAATAAATTTTTGGTAAGGGTTAAGTCGCAACTTGGCCTGGTTTTCCTAGTTAGAACATCACTATGGCTCGACCTTCCCTAATAGGACTAATACACTAGTCAAAGCACGCCATTGCACTATTCGTGCCTTGATTCCTAGTCACCTTGTACTCCAATCTCAACTATGACTAAGACCATCTACCGTAATAATTAACTAATTAATTATTTATAAAAATCTAAAAATTACCATTCAAATAAATAAATAATAATAAAAATATTTCAAAATTTTCGGGAAAGGGAGCTACAAATCTACCCACCTTAAAAATAATTTCGTACTCGAAATTCTAGTCCATAACTATTCCTAAAAATTCAAAAGGAAGCCTACTATTACCTTAATCTCCTTAAATTTTAATTCCTCATAATAGTTTATATTCTCCTCCTAGTCATTTCGTAACTACGAATCCTCGAGGACTTCTACCCGCCTTTGGTCACACTACCCCTTCAAACACATGACGTCATATCATTATAACCTTCCAGCTAATTGCTAGAAGTAACTACCAACCGATATCTATAGCATAAGGCATCTACAATCCTCTCCTATCTATCAAGCAATCCAAAATTTAACAAGCAACAAATTTACACAAGTAGCTAAGAAATATTGATAAATTCTAATAGGCATGACCATTCGTCGCTCTGAAATAGGAAGGACAGGAAGATAAGGAAAAATAGTCGAGAGCAAATATGAAGTTTCAAGAGCGGTATAGAGTATCCCATGATGCAGATAGAAAAAAGTTTATGAACCATTGACTTATTGCTAGATTGGGCTACTATAGTCCAGTCACTTGCTACATCGAAGAACCCTTCGTTTCTTAGAGGGTCTTGCAATCCATGCAATACGGAGATTCCGTTCTCGAAATTAATCTAAACATGGTTCCGTAATAGAACGGAATTTGAGAAATCAAGATTGTGATCTATCCGTGGTTATCTAAACATACGAGCAAGGGATATAAATGCAATATAAGATCATATCGCAACTTCCAGGTAGATGGAATAAGGGTTACGAATAACTTCACATTCTAAGAGGTCGAGACTACATAATAGGTATATGGACCTATTTCAAATAGTTCGGTTTTATAGTCCAAATATGGTGGTATACATTGATGGGTTTTACTGGGTCTTAATGGCTTCCCTAATTGGACATCACTCGTTGGTTGGATGAACCTTGGATTTCAACCTATATTGACTGGACAAGATCCCAATGATAAAACTATTTCTACTAGGTTAGGGTAACCTAGAATAGATTTCCACCCAAGTGGTTGAGCTAGTTGCCAGTCAGGTTGGTTAGCTAGGTCCCTAAAGCCCAAAAATGCGCCTTCAGTGACTTTTGTTTTTAAGTAGCACATGAGGCCTCAATTGGGTGGCACACTAGCGGCATGTGTGTAATAGGCTTCGAGTAGATTACAACCATATATTTGGGTCAAATGAATTGATTCAAGGTTGAGGCTCTAGTAGAAGTCGGGAAGTATACCGGTATTATGGTAAGGGTTTTAGCTAGTCCTTTTGTCCTGAAAGTCGTACCACCAAAAATAGAGTACAAGGGGACGTATTTGAGTAGGATATGGTATACCTAGATGAATGTGGGCTCGTCTAGATCTTGCGTATGAAATTTGTTGGGAGGTAACAGCTAGTATTACGCTCCGAATATTAATGACACGGCCAGGGACACAAAATGATCTAAATAGAAAGTGGGAGTCCATGGGGCACTAAGTATCTTCCTAATAGAATTATTTTAGTCAATCAATAATCCTCGTATATCCCAATTTTTTTTGAAGGCTTACAGTCTACTCACCTTAGAAGCTAGGACATGGTTTTAGGAATAATAAGGTTAGAAGAATTCCAAAGTCCGGATATTGTACCTCGACTCTTGTTAATAAAGAATAAGGCACGACGTAATGGGATACGGTAGATATAAGTTAAGTCAATGATCGTTCCTCAATAAATGGAAAACAAGGGTGTACAATGATATATGGTCGATAAAATAGAATGAACTACTCGTCCATAATATACAAGAGTTATCGACGAGGTAATCAACTCTAAGGCACATTATATGAAGAGATTTCTAACAACTGAGTCGTGAATTTCTATTTGTCAAGCCTGCCAGACTATTGTCACAAGGGTTCTAGTGGTGTGGGCTGTAGTGATCACACATTGCTGTTGACAACTGGTAGATCGTAATACAACAGTGTATTTAAGCTATGGTATTGGCTAAGTTAGTAACTGTGGTGTTCCAATACTAGTTAGGTCTTAATGATAAGGTTTACATATCTAGGGTAATATTTGTTGGAAACCAATCTCGGGATGGGTGTCTACCATAGTCATAGTAAATGATTGTCCTTACCTTTGTCTACTCATCTCATGTCTAAACTGTGGGCTTTGGTCGAGGAAAGGTTGGGTTAAGGCTTAAGGGTTGCTAGTTTAAGTAAGCTTCAAGCAAATAATTAGAGACTCACAATATTTGGTTTCTTGAGAATAGATAGTCTCCTAGGTTGGCATTTTGACTAAAGGTGAAACCCTAATCATTCTCAAATTCAGATGGCTAGAAGGTCCCAATAGTAGTTTAAGGGTCGAGAGGAGAATGAGTAACTCAAGGCAAGGTTCTAGTCACATGGCTGGCCGATGGTAGCTACACTTGCGTATACAACTATCATAGCCATGGGGATACTATGTATCTATCTACCAATTACGAGCTTTCATCTTTACAAATCAGGGAAAGACAAAACAATAAAGAGTTCAAGAAGGATGTCACTGAATATAATTATGCGATTCAAAGGCAAATGTATAATTCAAGAGGAATTGTCAATGCAGTCGCGGATGAGTTCCTAAAGACATCTACATCTCAATCCACGAAGATTAATCAGAGGAAGAGCGAACCAAGTGCACTACGGTTGATCAGACCGTAATACATCGATTCTGATTAGACAATATGTTAGTAGGCGTCCCCAATAAACATATGTCTTGAATCAAGCTCGATAAAAGAGTAAGCTTGTAAAACTAGGCTATAATAGCAGCATGGGTCAAGATAGTCAAAAATACAAGTATCAGAGATTTTTTTTGAAAGGAGACACAAATGGTTTGAGTTTTGAGAGAATCAAAACCTTACCTGGTGTTATTGCTTATACAGTCATCCTACTATCTTTCTTTCCATAAGGCCTTGGTCGACTAATGGGTTATGGACCTCTAAATTCTATATTCTAGGTAAACCTATTAGTGTCAGTCAATTACCTCGTCAATAGATCATAAGGACCACAAAATGCTAGGTTGAGAGACACGCTATCCAACTTACAGAACTTCTACTAGTTTTGACTTTGGACCTTAGGGGACTTACAGAGCATTTTTCTATTCTCTATAGTATCCCAAACTTGTAATCACGTCTGAAGTCATTTTACCTAGAATTATTCCTCGCCTGTATACTCTAGCTGTGGTAAACCCTTGGTTCCATGATTCAAATGTGATACGCCATCAGATACTCTACCTCATATTATCACATGATCTAAAGATGTCAACGAAGATATAGTTTTAGCAATGTTCCATACCTACGATTCCTTGAAATACTTTCAATTCTATGGGTTGTGCCTCGCCAGTGCGCTGCTGGCTGCAGTGAACCCACACTCTCTATTCTCAAGCAATTGGCGACAGTGCGCTGCTGTCTAGCCATTGCAGTTGTTAAAATTACTCCAACTATATTCCTAATAACTTCAAGGAGCTGCTAGGGATTCAAACTAGTTGACTATGATAGAAAGCGTAAACATCTACCTATAAGTCTCAGTCCTTAAAATAAAAGATTGATCGGGGGAAATAACTGAAGACAAGGGAAGTAAGAATATCCTAATCTTTATTTCATATGTATTTCAAATGGCTGAGGGGAAAACTTTGAATCAAATATAAGTCGAGATTCGTATATGAATAACAAAATCAGAAATTATAAACTAATTTATTACAGCAAAATAGGATTTTAAATAGGTAATTCTACTTATGATGTAAGGTTTATATCTAACAGAGCAAAAGAAAATTGAACAGTTTATCAAGATTAGAGTCTTAATTCTAGGAAAGCCTAACTTACCAAGTGATTAGTATATCCATATTGGATCATATCGGCATATCAAAAGTAATGGTGTATCTATAGAGATCTGGCAAGCTATCTAAATTTAATAATTCCTTATCTAAATTGCATGGCCTATCTGACAATCTTAACTACCCTACGATCAATTTGAACAAGGGACTCCTAGTCATAGTCATTCTCTTAAATCAATTTAACTCTAAGTTGTGAATGAGCATTTTCTAGTCGTAGGCTCGCAATGGTACGACTAGCTTAAGTACCATCACGAGTTTGCATATTTTGCGAAAACTGACTTGCATGGGCCACCACAAAAACCTGTCA
>JANAVB010006198.1:1218238-1253238 GCA_029216955.1 Iris pallida | reverse complement strand
CCAATTTGGTGAATCTTACCCACGGTCGACAGCCATCCTTGTATATTTATGAGTTACACTTACTTTTATATGAATAAGACATTGTTAGCTATGCCACATGTCTAAATGAAGGTCACTGACTACACTCCATCTTGGACATCATGGTCAGACGGCTCCCCTTCAGCGGTGGATAGCTAGCCCAACCGGAAGGTTCTCGAAAGACTATGCTACTACTTCAGCACTGTGCTACTACTTCAGCACTATTGTTCCTCCTAGGCCGAATCGGTTCCGTGGCATCGGAGTACCGTTCGAGGAACTATATCTTGTATACAAGTTTTCCATGACCATGCATGTGAATGCAACTTAACTAAGTAAGAAACATACATGCATGATAACAAAATTCAAGTACGTAAGCCACAGTTCTCATTCATCTTGCCATCTTACCATCTCGTCTTGAGCCAAAGGCTCGCATACTCATTTATCCAACCAAGGGACTATTCATTTGTGTTATCATTCTTTCGAACCGAAGTCCGATATACTTACCGCCCAGTGTTTGGGACTTTGTATCACCTATTCAACAATTCACATCGCAGCATACAAGTCTTTATTGATTTGCAATATAAACCTAGAATGTAATAATTTATCTTTTATTATCCTTTCCAGTTATTACTTGGCATCTTTTATTAAGCACCGAACGCACTAACAAGTCTACCATTGTTACGCACGAAGATTAAGGATCGTCGAAGGATCAAAGCCACTCACTTGTTGGTAAATTGCAAAGAAAAAGAGGTCTTCCACGCAACGTCAAGCTCGGTTCACTGTGTTAGCACCTACATTAGAACCAACGCCTGGTCAGCATACTTCTTCTCTTTCTCTCAGTGATTCGATATGAAATGCGTAGATAGTGAAAGTAAATCCATGAAAACATTCATCGAAAACAACCACAAAAATGTACACAAAAGCCAACAGCAAAAGCGACATCGAAAACCAGCAGGGCAACGGTCTTGGGGCAAGCGACTCTTATATAGAACTCCTCCCCCAAGATGCGCACCACTGCATCTTGGGCATCATTTCAAAAGAGTCCAATCCATTACGAGAAAAGGACCTCAATTCATTATCCCGCAATCTTGGTAAAGTTTCCCCAAGTAAAGTTCCCCAATTCTCATCCGACTCGGCCATTCGACCACTAGCCCGATCCATGCTCCGCAACGGGATTCAGGATATTACATATTAATACACTAACAAAAAGTTTCGTTTCTGAAACTTAAACACAAACCCAACTAGATTGAATAACGAAGGAAACATTTCCTTCATATCCGCTTCAAGTTCCCAAGTCGACTCGACGGAATAATTTTGCCAAAGCACTCGAACCAACGAAACGATTCGATTCTGCAGAACTTTATCCTTCCTATCCAAAATCTGTATGGGCTCCTCCACATAAGACAAGTCAGCTTTTAGTCCTAACTGACCGAAGTCTACCACATGGCTTGGATCATGCACACACTTTCGTAGTTGGAAAACATAGAAGATATCGTGCACTCCATCCAATATTGGTGGTAACGTGATCTGATAGGCAACTAGGCCGACTCGCTTAAGGATTTCAAACGGACCAATAAATCTCGGACTCAACGTCCCCTTTGTACCGAATCGCATAACTCTGCTCATCGGTGACACTTTCAGAAATATGTGATCGCCCATCATAAATTCCAATGGTCGTCGATGAGTATCTGCATAACTCTTCTGTCGACTTTGGGCCACAAGTAACTTCTTCCGAATCATGCGGACCTTCTCGATGGCCTGCTCCACCATCTCTGGACCAAGTACCTGTCGTTCACCGACTTTATCCCAATAAATCGGAGACTGACACTTTCGCCCGTATAATGCTTCATATAGAGCCATCTGTATACTCGACTGGTAACTGCTGTTGTAGGAAAATTTTGCTAGCGGCAAGTGAGTGTCCCAATTGGTTTTCAGATCAATTGCACAAAGTCGTAGCATATCCTCAAGTATCTGATTCACCCTCTCGGTCTGGCCATCGGTTTGTGGATGATATGCAGAACTGAATTTCAATTGCGTTCCCATGGCCGAATGTAAACTGCCCTAAAAATATGATACAAATCTTCCTTCCAATCCGACACTATTGATGTCGGACAATTTCGTCCAAGTATAGTTGAGCTAACCGATCGACGCTCCATGTGGTTTTGATTGCAAGAAAATGTGCATATTTGGTTAATCGATCAATGATGACCCAAATTGCATCATTCCTCCGCTGCGTCTTCGGCAAGCCAACTATAAAATCTATGGTTGTATAATCCCACTTCCATTCTGGGATTGTGAGATTCTGTATCTTCCCGCCGGGCCTCTGGTGTTCCACCTTGACTCATTGACAAGCTAAGAATCGCGAGACAAAGAGGGCCACATCTCGTTTCATACCATGCCACCAGAAGGTCGTACACAAATCTTTATACATTTTTGTACTTCCCGGGTGCAACAAATACTTGGCATAATGAGCCTCCGTCAAGATTTCTTTTCGGAGTTCTTCATCCTTCGGGACACATAGCCTCCCCTTGAGTCGCAACGATCCATCCTCGTGCCTGGTGAAGTCGCGTGCTTCACCCTTCTCTATCATTCCGCCAATCTTAATCAAGAAGTCATCCGCCCTCTGTAAAGTCTTAATATTTTCTAACAAACTCGGCTCAAGTTTAAGTTGTGCCAGTTGTGCATTTCGGCCATGAATCTGGAGCTCAATTTCCATGCTCTCTAATTCCTCCAATATTCGCTTGTCAATACTGATTGATCCCACAAAGTTTCGACTCAACACGTCCGCCACCATTTTGCCTTTTCCTGGGGTGTACGCGATCATCAAGTCATCTTTTATAAGCTCCAACCAACGTCTTTGTCGCAAATTTAAATCCTTTTGAGTAAAGATGTACTTCAGGCTCTTATGATCGGTAAAGATCTCGCAAGCCACTCCATACAAGTAATGCCGCCATAATTTCAATGCAAACACTATCGCTGCCAATTCCAAATCGTACGTTGGATAATTTTTTTCGTGCGGCTTAAGCTGTCTTAAGGCATACGATATCACTTTCCCTCTCTGAGTCAATACACATCCCAAACCCAATCCAGAAGCATCACTGTATATCTGGAATCCCTCGACGCCATCTGGAAGTGCAAGGATTGATCTGACATGAGACGTTGCTTCAGATTTTGAAAGCTAGCCTCGCACTCATCAGTCCAATCAAATGCAACTCCCTTCTGGGTTAGCCGAGTTAAAGGTACTGCCACTTTCGAAAAATCCTTGACAAACTTTCTGTAGTAGTCGGCCAAGCCGAGAAAACTTCGGATCGCGCTCGCCGACGTGGGTTGCTTCCAATCCACTATGGCTTTAATTTTCTTTGGGTCAATGGACACACCTTCCACTGAGATAACGTGCCCTAGAAACGACATGCTACTCGTCCAAATTTCATATTTGCTCAACTTGACATAGAGCTGATTTTCCCATAGAGTTTATAACACTGTTCTTAAATGCTCTGCATGGTCTTTTCTACTTTTCAAGTAGATTAGGATATCATCGATGAACACGAACGCAAATTTTTCCAAGAAGGGCCGGAAGACTCTGTTCATAATATCCATAAAAGTGATAGGGGCGTTGGTCAGTCCGAAGGGCATGACCAAGAATTCATAGTGTCACAACCCGTACCCACTGTGAGGGTATGAGTACATAACAGCGCCCAGCCTATGCCGCAGTGTCGACGGTAGAACGCTGTTCTAGGTCATGCACTATAGCTAACATAATATGAATACTCTCCAGAAGGAGGCCAATCACAGATGTTTGCAAAAACAAAAGTCTTTTATTTCACAAACTTTAAAGAATAGTACAAGAGTACAATAAATTCTGGGAAAGTACAACTATAGGAATCCGATCTGAAGACGATCGTTTTATCCCTTGGACGATGTGAACTTTGAAGACAATAGCCTCTGAAGAAAGCAGCAGCACTTGGACAAGAACTCCTGATCTCTGATGATCTTGAATAATGATCCTCCATAATGAAGAACTTGAAACTCTATTTATAGAGTTCTAGAAATAACTATTTTGTAGTTATTCTGGATTGCGCACAATGGACTGCGTCGGAGACAGACTGCGCAGACTACAAACTGTACTGGCTTTTTAGATAGTTGCTCGATCGTGGGCTAACTGTATTTAGACACGTGGCATTGTTTGATTAAAATGCGCATGGTCATGTACAGACGGTTGCCACGTAGCGAGCAATTGATGGCATGTAAGTCACGTAATAAATGTCCGTTATCTTCAACAAGTTTGATGGATCGCGCCACTTGAATAGCGCTAGCTTCAGACTGCGCTCCCTTCTAGTCAATGGATAGCGCTAGGATTCGGACTTGGTCAAACTGCGCTTAGGTTGGACTGGCATACTGCGCTGAGGTTGGACTGGCAGACTGCGCTCATATTGGATTGTACAGCTGTTCTCAAGCGCCGTGCTGCACAAGAAACGAACAGACTCCTCGCTTTTCTGGCTGTCAGGCTGTTAGAAGATTTGATCTTCTTGTCAGGTAATGATGGTGTTGCCACGTCAGCGTAGCGCGCTCAGGCTTTAGCGCAGTTCAGCCTCGCACGTTTGATTTGTAGCACAGTCTGTCTACAGCACAGTTCATTGAAGGGTGTGCAATTTAGACTTCTCTGTCTATTTGATGGATGCAACTTAATTTTTAGGACTTACAAGACCCCCTTCAAAGTTTTCAAAATTTGAAAATATTCAAAGTTTCGAAATACTTTGAATTTTGAATTTGAAATCAAGTTGCGCTTTGGTTGTGCGTTTGGAGGAAATAGCTCCGTCTTTCACGGCGCAATCGGAGGCCACTGTTACATTTCTGTGAGAAAACTATAAATAGTTTCATCTTCTATTCTTTTAATCTTTACTTGCTTTCGATTTCTCAAGAGAAAGAAACTCCTCTCCTACTTCGACTTCTTCTTCCTCCTCTCGTCGTCGACATCAATGGCGCTCAAGCGATCGGCCACTGAGAAGGGAAAGGCCCCTGCCGAACCTTCGACTCGTGTTGCACCGCGAGTATCTCGTCACGAGACGGGCCACCCAGCTCTTCAAGGTGAATGACGAACCATGATCGAAACCCTTTTTAGGGTTTTTGATGTTTTTGAACCTTCATGCCTCTCTCTTTTTAGAGATTGATGGTATTCTCAACCACTTGTGCCACACTATTTAGGGTTTCGGCTGCATATAAAACAGTTTTCATTTTTATGAAAACTGTATCTTTTCGCAATCGGTTGGAGAGCGCTGACAGAGTGTTCAGCGCAATTCGTCGATTTGTGCATCGATGCGCAATATGATGTTTTGCGCAAGTCGGCCGTGCTAGCGCAATCTGATGTCTTGCGCACGTAGGCTGTGCTGGCGCAATCTGATGTCTTGTGCACGTTGGCTGTGCTGGCGCAATCTGATAGATTGTTTCATACAGCGCAATTGGATAAATTGTGAAAAAGTTTTTAATTTCTTTTGCACATACTGATCTTTGTCTCTTTATTGATGTAGTTAACCTCAGAGAAGACCCAAACTATGAGGTTCTTGCAGGATCTCTGTCCGAATCAGAATTCAAGGAAGATCTCTCACACGTCTCCTTTCCTCAGTATGCTTTACCATCATCCCGGCAGGCTGTCTTGGTTGCGCAAGATAATGATACTTTATTGTGTCTGATGAACGGGCAACCTCATCAGACTGCTGACACTGTCACCCATAAGAAACCTCTATTTTTGTTTGGTGAGGCTTTTGATAAGAATTCTCAGCCAAGGCCTCGTATGGAACAGAGAATCTTCCGACGGGGCGAGAAGACGATATATCTGACAAAGATCTCCAGATGTCTTCCTCTGTCCAGATATGCTTTTGCGAGCTATCCCAGAAGAATGGAATGGGACATAACTCTGCTGCAGCAGGCCCGAGTGGGTAATATCTGTGTTAAGAAGGGGCCAGACCATAAAGATGTATTCTACAGTTCTTCTGAGCGACATAGCTCCCTACTCAGAGGACTAAAACCCGGTTGCATCCCGCCGGAAGATTCTTCTCTGCTGCTACCAGTAAGAACTCCAATATTCGCAAATGAGTTTGCGAAGGTGGAAGGGAGGTATCCGGACCAAGATCTGCGATTGACAGGTCTTGTGAACCCGGAGAATAAAAGGTGGATCTGTGTGGCCAATTGGATATTGGTCCAATTTGAAGATCAGCTCAAAGAAATTGATCTGTATCAGACAGTGTATGCCACTGTTTATGGCTTCCCCCTAATCTTCATTTATTCCTTGTGTTGGCGGAGAGATATAATTACAGGACTGGGACCTTCATGACATCGTGCGGGGAAATTAGATTAGCCTTGCATAAGATGAAATACATCTCTAATCTGCCGATGGGAGATATCCCCTATGAAGAGTTTGTCCCGACAAATGATAAGTTGGACAGGCTATGTAGAGAAAATGCCAGCATGGTAGATGTTTTTGAAGAGCTACTATGCCATTACAAGATTTGTTCTCTATACTACAAGAGTGGCACGGCCAGCACTTGCTATTCGACCAAGTGGTTGTCGTATCTTTTTCTTAACCATATTATTGAGAAGAAGACCAAAGAACATGAGAACTGCAATCCTAACTTCTTCAAACCGCTTAGCAATAGCGAGGTGATAGAGTTGATGGAGACACACAACGAGAAGGATATCAAGATTGAGGATGATCTTCAGTATCCTCCTTTCAAGAAAGGAGACATCGTCGAAAGCTACATGAGGATGGGTTACAGGCCCATGTCGAAGGAAGCCCAACTGGCAGGTTTTCTTACTTACTGGCTTCGACGATATGTCATACCTGGGGCCAGTGTAGTTGACCGCTTCCATCGCGGTGTATTGTTTGCTGCCGTCCGTCTAGTTTTTGGCTACCGGATGGATTTGTTGTCAGCAATGACATGCAAGATGAACGCCGGCCTCCGTCTCTTCGTTGATTCGATGATTCGAGGAAAAGTCGAAAAGGAACACTTTTCTCGACTGGAACTGCCGTATACATATCTGTTTGGATGGCTGCTTCTACACCATCCTTCCTTAATGAACCCTGCTATGGGGGCAGTGAGCGACAATTTTCTAAGAAGATATTCTGGATGTAAGTGGATCTATACCACTTTGAAAGATTGCAGGCGAGTCTTGAATCTGGACAAAGGATGGAATATCTACTGTGTTCCACCTCCAGCCGGTTACGAATATGTACCGACAAATCTCATTGACTCGGTGAGGGTGCCACCTTTGGGTCGTACAACCTTCGATTGGCTGAGGATGATTCGTCCATCACATCTAGTATACCGGTTCGAAGACGAAGGTTATCTTGAACCCTATCACCCAAGCCATTTTGCACGCCAATTCGGCTACGACTAATTCCATGTAGGCAATGCCATAACATGCCTACAGGGAAAAGATTATTTGATTGATGGAGCCCGGACTTAGGCCTATTACAATGCCCGTGACACAAAAACAATGTTCTTGATGCCGACAAGGAATGACCGTGGCCCGTGCATGCTGTTTACTTATTTGATCTTTTATACGTTAGCAAATACTTTTGCTGAGAATTTTAATTTAACAGACAGCTTTGCGACGGTGACACGATTTAGAAAAGGAGCACCTGTTTTGTTGCCTCCTGGTAATGATAAAGAACACGAGCCGGCTGATGTGCCTCTAGAAGCTTCGAGGGAAGCCAACTTCCCTGAAGAAGTCTACGAACCGCTGTGTGTTTCTTTGAAAGTTGCAAGATCTCCGATTAAGGAGAAGAAAAGAAAGGCGGAAGAACCATCTTCTCCTGTCTCTAAGAAGAAGACCGCTGTAGACTCTTCGGAAAGGGTCACTACTCGATCGCAGTCTCGGCAACAGGCTGAGTCGGCTCACAGAGATGAGGCGACGACCCCGACTTCAATCCAAAGACAAACACACGCTGCAGACGTAGAGAGCCCTGAAGAACCTCTACGCAGGAAGAAAATTGCTTTCAGAAAGAAAGTGACCACTCCCCCAAAACCTATCCATACATCTGCCCTGATAAATACTACCGCCGGGGTTATGACGCCTTCTCCTACACCTGCTCCTGAGCCTCAGCAGGTGACAGATACTCAAGAAGGAGTTACCAGTGCAGAGATAAGGGACAAGGTCGCAGACACAAGGGAAGAGACTATGGAGACAAAAGATGAGGCTGCAGAAGCAAGAGAAGCGACTGTAACTTCGACCCCAATCAATGAGTCGGAATCATCTGTCGAAGTATTGCCATCTCCCACACTTGCAATGGAAGCTGCTCATCTTCCAGCTACACCACGATCGCGTCGTGCTGAAGAAGATCGACTGAGGATCGAGGCTCTGGATGGATGTGATTTCGGCTTCCATGACATAGATCCAGTCGATACAAGTGATGATGAGGAAGCACAAGAGGAGGGGGCAGATAAAGAGGAAACATCGGCGGAGGATGTTAATGACAATCTAATTCCGGAAGAGGATGCTGTTGTCCATGCATTCCAGAAGAAGAATGCTGCTAATGAAGTAGCACCGGAGGAAGCTATTGTCACCGATCAAAGAGGTATTGACTGATTTTGGTAATCTTCATTTATAGATCAGATGACTGATGTTTTAACTTTTATTTATGCAGAAATTCAACCTTCTTCGATTCTTCCGGTATGCACTGACATAGTGCAGACAGAGGCGATAGCCAGCGGCAGCCGTCATCTATCAGGCGGCTCCGAAACGGAAAGTAGTCAGGCAGTAATGTCTGAAACTACTTTCGCGAGGCTCCAGCCTATTTCATTAAATGACAATCTTGTCATTAAACCCAGCGTTGGTAAGCTTGCCTTCATTTTGATCTTATTTTGATAGACCTTAGTGACAGCAACCTGATGATGTTTATTTGATTTTGCAGAAGAAAATCCGGGAGGGGCAACTAGCTTGACTATGATTCCCCTGTCAAAAGAGGCTACGGCTAATGTTCAAGAAGCCAAACTTCCACCTTCATAAGCATCTGCTACTGAAGCTTCTGTAGGAGTAGCTGCTACACCTAGTGTAGTAGCTACCAATAAATTTGTAGTTGGTTCCTTCACCAATTTCTTCTTCAGTTCCTTGGGACCTTTGGTACAAAGGGTAATGGAGAAAGAAAATGTTGGTTTCATCACTGTCAGAAGTCCAACTTCTTATCTGATCGGCGGCATCCGAGATCAAGGTGATGAAGCTCAGGCTGCTTACCTTGAACATGTGCTGGATGAGCTGGAGGAATCAATCAAGATTTTCAAAGATCTTAACCAAGGGGAGGTAGAACCACTCGTGAATACCGAGTTCGAAAGAATGACTCGAGAAGCTGAGGTCTCGAAAGCTGATTTTAAGAAATTTTTGGACACTTTTGCCACAAAATCTTCAGAGTATGATTCTCAGATGGATATAGTAGCGTCTACTGCTGGGGAGAAAGCGAAGAAGGTTGCTGATCTGAAGGCAGAGTTTGCTCGACTTCAAGAGGAGTTGAGAATCGTTCAACTTGCTCTTGAAGAAAAGACCACACATCATCAAGCTGCAGCTCAGCAACTGGACATTCTGACCATGAGAAGAATGAGTTTGTCAAGTTTCATCAAGATAAAATCGCTCGCCGACTAGTGACCTTACCAACATTTGACGCTGAATCTGGAATGGCAGAGGCTAGAAGGCGGGTGCTGGATTCTCGTGAAGAACGACTCCAAACGTTGAAGCAGTAGATAGCTAATCTGATGACCCCTCCAGCTGAATAAGAAAACTTTCTGTATTTTCTTCTTTGTGATATGTCTTTTTGTAACGTCTTTTATCTTGATCAATAAAAAGACACTATTTTTGTGGCTCTATTATTTGTTGTATATCCCATTACGGATATAAATAATAGCGATAGAAAATATATTCAGAGGTTCAGGACATGATATATTTCTTGATTTAGAAAATAATTATATTCATTATATCTGCTCAGAGGTAATGAGGACATGGCAGAATATAATTTTCTTTTTTGAATATAATTATTTCGGTAGACAATCTAATCAGAGGTAATAAATACGTGATAAGTTGTTGATATGGATGAACAGGTGAGTCGTCAGAATGTATGAACGAAGTGAATCGTCGGGATGAACGGATGAACCGTCAATTAGATGAAGTGAATGGGTGAACGAGTGAACCATCGGGTGAATGGAATGAACAGATGAACCGTCGGGTGATTGGAATAAACGGATGAACCGTCGGATGAATGGAATGAACGGATGAACCGTCGGATGAATGGAATGAATGTTGTGAAGAGTACGTCGCTCCGGTTCGCGTAATCGACTGTCTCAAGAATCTCTACCTATAAGGAGAACTAAAATTTAGATGGAATGATCAGTTTCAATTTTAACACAAAATGTCATCTGGAGATGCATCCAAGAAGGCTGAGGTCATCCCGAAGGTCGAAGAAGTCGCTGAGGAACGTCCAGCCGAGCCAACCCAGCCAAAGCAGACGGAGGCGGACGAAGGTTCGTCTGCACCCAAGCCACCACAGGATATCTTGGACTTCCTAGTTGAGCCAGGGAAGACTGAAGAAGAAGAGGCTTTGAGGATGGCCGCTTGCGCGTTTCTAGTGAAATCGAGCAAGGATGTCCTCGGCTCTTTTGTCGACTATATTTTTGAAAAGGATGGTAGTGGTCCTCGTCCTGTCTTTAAGAAGGACGGTAGTGATTCTCGTCCTTGATATCATGTAGCATCGTTTATGATGAAATAAAATCAAAATTTATTTATGAACTATCTTGTCGTTGTAGAAGCATGGAAAAGAACGGAGAAAAGCCCATGCGGCTCCAACAGAAGGATCCTTATGCGGCTCAGAAATCCATTATTGACTTATGCGGTTCAAAGTATTTTAGAGCCTCATGCGGCTCGGGTAGCCCTATACGGCTCAGAAAAGAGCCACGTGGCCCTAAACAGTTCTCCTCTACAGCTGGCCATAAAGTGACTGCTCCTATTAAATGCTCTGACATGAAGTGATAACTCTGACATTAAAGCTGACATGATGAACTCTGACATGACGGCGTATTCTTCGGGAAACGAAAAAAATCTCCTATACAGCTGGCACGATCCACCAACTCCAAAGCTCCCTATGCGACTGCCATCCCCCCATGCGGCTGATGCTCTCATGCTGCTCGGATCGTGGAGACCATCGTCATGCGGCTCAAATCCTAAGAAGCCACCCCATGCGATCGCTGTTCTCATGCGGCTCGGATCCTGGGGATCATCTCCATGTGACTCAAATACTGAGAGACCATGCCCATGCAGCCTTGACACGTGGCTAGTCTTGTGCGGCTCAATTAGAAACTATCCCCATGCGGCTCAGATTTCGGAGGCTACACCTATGCGGCTGCCACCTTCATGCGGTTCAAAACCTAAGAAGCTACCCTCATATGGCTATAACACGTGGCATAAGATCAGTTTTCCCGTAATGATACTTAGACACGTGGCATTAAATCAATCAAGATTTATCAACAAATCCCAACAACCAGATTCAGTACAATCATCATAATTACCCGAATCAGAGCATATTTATTGCAATCACGCGGATTAAACACGTTATAGGAGATCCGAGCTTCCAAATATTTATGACAATCTGTATTAATTGACCATACCGATTTGGCAGAATCAAGAATCAATTGCCCAGATGTAATACAATCACAATTAATGGCCCAGATAATTGGTCGCCGACTTTTTTAGGGCAATCATTGCAAACCCTAATGAGCACACCCCCACTCCTATAAATAGCAAGGTGCCATTCCCTTACAAAAGGATCGGATCCAGAGAAACAAAAAAATATAGCAAGGTGCCATTCCCTTGCAAAAAAGATCCTCTCCACCCGGCTGGACACACAGAGAGACAAGAGGCACGCATAGAAGATTCTTCCCATCCTGAGAGCATTTCTTCATCAGAGCCAAGGCTACGACTGATCGTCCAAGGAGTAAGACAGAGCGACCGTCGCTTTCCCGAGCCTCTACCGTCACCCCCCAGAATCAAAACTAAACAATCGTACTTAGATTGCTGTACCTAGGTTTTCGTCCCTAGGCTTTCTTTGTGCGAGCGAGTTTGTGTTGTGAAGTAAAAGTCCAGTCATCCCATATAATTGTTCTGTTCTTTTATAATCAATGGCAAACAGTCATATTTACAAGAAATCCCTTTTACATTCATATATAGTACTTTTTAAGGAATTTGCCATTGATAGGCATCATCGCCGCTCGATCGTCCAGCTCTGTGAGATGATAGGCTCTATTTGAGAAGACTTTACTCACGATATAAGGCCCTTCCCATTTCGCATTGAACTTGCCTTTGCTCATATGAGTCATAGTCATAGGACGTTTGACTGTTAGAACGAGTTCTCCTTTCTGAAAGGCTCTGATTTTAAATTTGTGGTTAAAATTCTTCAAGATACGGGCTTGATATAATTCAATATATTGTTGAGCCAATAGCCGCTTTTTGTCGAGCGTCTCCAGTTCTTGGAGTCGAAGAAGATCATTGTTCTCCGTAGTAAGTTCATTAGCGATGGCAATTCTCAAGGAAGGAATTTAAAGTTCCAGAGGTAGAACTGCTTCACAACTGTACACCAGAGAGAAGGGTGTACAGCCTGTGGGGTTGCGGTCCATAGTACGGTAGGCCCATAGACATTCTCCGAGCTTTTCACTCCAGTTTCGTTTGTTAGTAGACACAAACTTCTTAAGGATTTTGATGATAATCTTGTTGAAGGCTTCATCCAAGCCATTAGCAGCAGGGTTGTAAGCTGTAGAGGCAACATTGTCAATCCGATGGTCGTCACAGAACCTGGTAAACTTTTGACTGATGAACTGAGGTCCATTGTCGTGAATGATTCGTCGAGGTACCCCAAACCTGTAAATAACGTGGTTTTTGACAAAGTTGATGACGCTGCTGGTTTTGACTTCAGCCAAAGGTATAGCTTCGGCCCACTTGGAGAAATAATCAGTTATTGCTAATATAAACCGATGTCCCTTAGAAGAAGGACGATTGATAGGACCTATAATATCCATACCCCAAGCTTCAAAAGGCCAGGAAGCAGAAGTCGGATGAAGGAATTCTGATGGTTAATATATGAAATCTGCATGAATTTGACAAGCTTGACATTTCTTTACATATTCGATGGCATCAGACACCATAGAGGGCCAGTAGTAACCCATTCGTCGGATACGATCCTGCAGTTTAGGGCCGGATTGATGTGCTCCGCAGACACCATCATGAGCTTCACACAATACTTACTTTGCTTCATCACCAGCAAGACAGCGTAAGAGTAGGCCGTCATAAGTCCGTCGATAGAGAGTTTTGGTAGTCTGATTGTAGTAGAATCGAAGAGATCGTCGACGAATACTCGTGGCCTCCTTAGGATCTTCAGGAAGTATGTCATGAACTATGAAGTCGATGAAAGGAGCTCTCCAATCTTCATTGATAACATTGACTTCGGCAAAGTTACTGAACTCAATGTTACGATTGTTTTCAATGCAGAACAACTCTCTGTTGGAAACAACAACCACTTGTTGTCTTTTGACGGGAATTGCTAAGACTGCTGCAAGATTAGCTAAAGCATCTGCCTTAGTATTGCAAGCTCGTCGGACATATTCAATGAAGAAAGCCTTGAATGATGTAGCCATATAAATTGCAGCTTCATGATAGGGCACTAGATCTTGATGGCAAACTTCGTATGTTCCTCTAACCTGATTGACAACCAGTTTAGAATCGTCGTAGACTTCAAGATATTCGACTTCCAACTATTTTGCTAATTGGAGTCCAATGAGCAAGGCATTGTATTCAGCCATATTGTTAGAGCATGGCTGATCTAAGGAATAAGCTCTTTGGATAGCTAATCCTTCTGGAGAGACTAGTACAATTCCAACTCATGCAACAATGGTCCCATTTGGTCCGATCCGGGATGCTCCGTCGAAGAACAGACGCCAAGTAGGAAATTCTTCATAGATCATGTTTGATTCCAATGTTTCATCTAAAATTTCGTCATAAAGCTTAGATGTCTCCGGAACAGGATGAGCTGCTAAAAAGTCAGCCAGTGCTTGACCCTTAACAAACTTTTGTGGAATATAAACCATGTCGTATTGGCCTAGCAGAATAGCCCATGTAGCCAGTCGAGAATTGAGTGTGCTGGGCTTCTTCATCAGTACCCGAAGAGGATTAACTCAGAAAATGACGTGAATGGTTTGGCCAATAATATAATGCCGAGTCTTTTGAACAGTGAATATAAGAGCTAGGCATTCTTTCTCAATCGGACTATAACGGTATTCAACACCGATCCTGGTACGACTAAGATAGTAGATGGCTTGTTCATGGCCTTCTTTGTTCTTCTGAGCAAGTAAAGCACCCAATGAATGATCCATAGCACGGACATACATTAAGAATGGTATGCCTGAGATTGGTGGCACTAAAACTTGCGGGTTCATCAGATACTACTTTATATCATCGAATGCTTGTTGACATTATTCGGTCCAAACGAAAGATACACCCTTCTTCATTATCTGAGTAAACGGTCTACAACGTCCAGACAGATTTGAAATGAACCTCCTGATGTACGCAAGTCGACCTTGGAATCCTCGTAGCTCTTTTAAGTTGCTTGGAGGATGCATCTCTTGAATGGCTTTGATCTTCTCGGGATCCACGTGTATACCTTTAGAGGTAATAACAAAGCCGAGAAATTTACCACTAGAGACACCCAAGAATGACTTGGTGGGATTCATTTTTAACTGATGTTGGCGTATTAGATTGAAGATAGTTCTTAAATCTTGGATGTGATCTTCCTTTAGATGACTCTTGACAGCAATATCGTCGACATATCATTCGACAGTCTTGCGCAGATGATCTCGAAAGATGGTACTCATAGCTCGTTGGTAAGTTGCACCAGCGTTCTTGAGACCAAATGGCATCACAGTGTAACAATAGACTCCGCGAGGAGTGGAGAAAGAGGTATGTTTTTCATCTTCAGGGTTCATCCGAATCTGATTATAACCAGAAAATCTATCCATGAAGGATATCCTTTCAAACCCACAAGTATGGTCTATCATGACATCTGTAATAGGGAGAGGAAACTCATCCTTTGGACAAGCTTTATTAAGATCCCGGAAGTCGATGCAAACTCGAACTTTGCCAGTTTTCTTCAAGACTGGGACAACGTTGGCTACCCAATCAGGATGTTGTTCTTCTCGAATAAAGCCACAAGTTATGAGCTTTTTGACTTCATCATCAATTACGTCCATCATTTCTGGCTTGAATCGCCTTTGTTGTTGTTTGACTGGCTTTGCATTAGGTAAAATATTCAATTTATGAGTAGCAACTTTGGGATCTAAACCTGGCATGTCTTCATAATTCCAAGCAAAGACATCAATGTATTCTCAAATAAAAAAAATTAATTCTTGCTTATCTGCCTCTGGGAGGTTCTTGCTGAGAAATATTGGACGAGGTGACCCATTTTCTCCTACATCAATTTGAACCAATTGATCTTCGGTAGGAGGTTCTCGTTGTTCGAATCGGAGTTTCTATAGGGTATCCATTCGTTGAACCCAAGAATCTGTTTTGGGATTTTCTTCGATATCCTCGTCATAGCCTTCTGGGAGTTCAGCGAAGACCATGTTAGAAGATACGATCAATCGATGAACTTGACCGATACTGGTATCAGAATCCTATGATCTGGAATCAGAAGAGTTAGAGCGTTCCTCATTATCGGATTCGGAGACTTCTGGAGATAATACCGGAGGTAAAGTATATCCGAGACCTCTTTTCGTTCTGCTGTAGTACATCTCTAATTTTCCTTTTGGAACAACCGTACGGATAGGAGTTCATCTACCCTTGCCATAATTGAGGCCATTCTTGAAGTCATAACCTATCTTTCGGATGATGTCTTTTGATTGTTGACTATAACGACGAAGTTGGAGACATCCCATATCGTTATTTTTGCTATCATCCGTATAGCTAAATTTTTGTTCTGGCCCTTTACTAAAAAGTATTGGACTCTCACCTCTCTTTCGAGAAGGGACAACAAAATATGAGTCATCTGGATGTTCAAATAATACTTCCGTCTGAAGGGATTGTACGACCCCTATTGTAAATGACTGAAAGCTGTCTAGCATATCCAAATAGCATTTAGTATGATAAATGACAGCAGTATACTGGAAAGTAGATACTTTTTTATTGATTTGTACATCCATATTTACAACAGGACCTTTAGCCTTAGCTGGCTTGGTCAGATCGATTACAAGAGGAGGAACAGAAGAGCAAGGAGGTTTAGGCTTGTTGCGACGAAGGTCGATAACAAGCAGCTCATGAGAGGTGAGCTCCCTTTTATCCTTGTTACGACGTAAGTCGATAACTAGTGGCTCAAAAGAGGTGACCTCCCTTTTATCTTTGTTACGACGTAAGTCGATAACCAGCGGCTCAGAAGAGGTGAGCTCCCTTTTATCTTGATTATCACCAGTTGATTGCTTCTAGGTTGGCAGATGAATAGCCAATGGTTTGGAGGATTGAGAATGAGAAACACGCCCTTTGACAGGTATGATGAGAGTGTCATTGGGCACTGCTTCTTGTTCTTCCTTACCGTCCATGGCTAATACCACCTTCATAAACTCTTCTTTGTACATGCGGGCGTCGTTGCAATATGCTTCAACGCCTTTAAACGGGTAGAGATCCGCAACTTCTTTTTGGACTTCTCCTTTTTCATCAACGTATTTGAAGCATTGATGGAGAGTAGAAGGAACAATGTTGTGTTCATGAAGGAATGGTCTCTCTAGAAGAGCATTGTATGAACAACCATGGTTGTCTATAATGTAGAAGGTCACCTTCGTGCGAAGATTGCCAATTTGGAGCTTTAAGCGTATCTTGCCTAAAGGTTCACTTCTTCCTTGGTTGAATCCCAGGATGGTGGTGATAGTGCCGGAGAGGCTATGCACTGGAATCTTTAGAGCATCCAACATCGTCTTTGGCATGATGCTGAGTGCTGACCCTGGATCTATCAGAATACGATCGACCTTCATGGTGTCGACATATCCTGTAAAGTAGAGAGGACGGTCATGTCGATTGTCTTCCATCAACCTGTCATCTTGTGTGAAGGTGATGTTTGGAATTAATTCCAGCACACTGTGACAGTGGAGACAAGAGACAAGTTCTGACTCAGGTTTCTTGAGAAGAGTTAGACAAGTGTCTGCCTGCATCAAAGCCTCACTCAGTGTTTCTCGAGTCTCTTTAGAGAGGCGTAAAAGCTCGAAGATGGATAGCCTGGCTGGTGTGTTGGCTAATTGAGCCAATATGTCAAAGTTATATGGCTTTTCAAGTCCAGAGGGGGAAGACTTCTTCAAAACTTTGCCGAAGCAGACTTGTTGTTTGCCTTTGTCAGCTGCTGTCGGTTTAGGAAGAGTTGGTTCCACAACCGATAATGATGTAGAGGGGATGCCCTCTGTAGAGACAGGCTGCACTGAAACAGCCTCGGAAGACGAAGCAGGATCCTCCTGAGTTTCGGAATACTCCCGTAGATAGGTTTTCCCTGACCTGGTGCCTAATAGGATCTCTTCTTCAACTATGGGGTCAAAAGACACCATATTGCAGCTCTTTGTCTTGCCCTTAGAGCGTTCTTTTTGCTTGGAGGAAGAAGGAACTTTGAAATCTGAAACAAGATCAGGATGAATCCACATGATCTCGCCATTATCCAGGGATAAGGGGACAAGACCTTCACTTCGTGGAGAAGGAATATTCTCAATCTCCAGAGTGGCCCTGGGAATGGGGATGATGCCACTCTGTACCACTTGTGGCAGAAAATCATTGAACTATACAGAAATCATATTGGCCGTAACAGTCTTTTCATCCTGTTGGAGAGTGATGCCACCGGCGTTGACCAACTCTTGAATCTTGCCTTTGAGCACATAGCATGCCCGAGTAGGATGCCCTATGAACCTGTGATAAACACAGTACTTAGGGTGGTCAGTCTTACCGACTTCATCAGGCTTCTTTGGGTCAGGAAGTTGTAATTTATTGCTCTTCAGCAAACAGTCGAAGATGCTTGCTGTATCATTTTCATCAAAGGAATACTCTACTTTTGGGCGAGGTTCCTTTGATGGAGGTGCAGAAGGAGCAGAGGTAGACGTGGGTTGAGCTACGTTAACGGCTAAAGATTCCTTACTCTTGAGGTTGATGTTCAAGGTTTCTTTGCCCTTGCAGTTATTATGGCAATTATCGCTACCGGATGCAGAAGGCTCATCTCGATCAGGGTTAGACATGTGTACCCCCAACAGTTTGAACTTCTCAGCGCTAACTTCAGCTGCTTTAGCATTAACGATGAATGACGGCTAGTCCTGGAACTGTGTTAACCCTATCCACATGCTGATGATAGGCAACAAGTTTGACTTACAAGTGTCTATTGTTACAACAGATGGGGTTCCGGAAGACATTTTGAGTACTTCTCGACGAAATCGTTCAATGAAACTCTCAGTAGTTTTATTATGTCCTTGCTTGATCTTGTTGAGGGCGAATATAGTCATATCGTTGATACCCTCGTAGAATCGTTCCAGGAACATCTGCTTAAGCCCGACAAATGAAGTGATAGAGCCGTCAGGCAGGCTACGGTACCAATCATATGCTGTACCGGCTAAGCAGCCGACGAAGACTCTGGTAAGAAGAGCATCGCTTGGCTGGAGCTGGACAGTCATTACCTCGAAATAGTTAATGAACTGACTCGGAGAAGTGTTACCGTCAAATAGCGTGATCGTAGGAATCTTGTACTTTGGAGGGAATGGGACTTTCTTCTATTCTACTGGATAAGGTTGTTTGATCCCCATCCTCTGTAGACCGTCTTTCTCTTTGAAGGCCTCAAACTGATTACGTAGTAATTTTATAGCCTCATTAGCATCTCCTGAGGATGGAGAAGTAATAGGCTGGATTTCCGGGTTAGGAGGAGGAACAACATGGTAAGCACTACCCCCAGCCCTGAATGACTGGGTGTAACTTGAATAGGTATTGAGGCTACTGGAGGAGATGGTACCCCTAGACCTATATTGACAGGCACCGATGATGCTATAATCTCGGGATTTACAGCAGGTGCAGCCGGTGATACTGTATGTTGAGCTATGATAACAGTATGCATACTTGTGATCATCTCAGCCATGGTCTTCAATTTATCTTCCAGTGCGGCTATTCGTTGCTCTTGACTTGCTTAACTAGAAGCATCTGGATCTTCAGTAACAACATAGGCTGACACTTCTCTAGGTACAGTAGAAGATACTGTTTGTTCAGAGCTTTTGTTATATGCATCATAATCAGAGAAAGAATCATCCCCTGAGTGAGAAATGGAGAAGTGACCAGAGGGATCTTGGAGAAGATTCCTACGACCGATTGTATCTCGACTTCGGGATCGGGTGTGTCGGAATACTCCTTCAGAGGATTCATGGAGTAAATCCAAATATCGTTGACTGGGCTTACGGGGTTTGCCGTGCTTTGAACACTTCCTACCCCCAGTGTCTCGGAAAGCCATATTTACAGAGGCATAGATCACCTTGTCTTCGTCTTCTGACATTGGTTCAGAAGTTAAACGATCGAAGACAGATCGTTTTGTCGTCTGGCAACAACACTTAATAACCACCTTGTGATTATAATGGTGTTCCAATGGTTGGATTGGAGGTATTGAGGTGTTGTTCCGCTTCTGCTTGAGGTGTTCCCGAAGGTCAGGGATATATTCTTTAACGACATTCTGAACATGATTCCGATTCTTCAGATGCTTTGTCCCGTGAGTATACAGAGAAGTACTCAACTCATTGGCATAGGTGTTAGGATTTTTCCTCTTGGAAGTTTACTTTTGATGCAAGTTCGCCTTCGGCGTTGGTTGCTTGCATTTATTTAGATAAGTTCGTAAATCCGCAAACTTACCCCCAGGGACCTCCGTCTGAGACACCAGCAATTTCTCCTGAGCGGGATATTCGAAGAGTTGGGAGATCTTGGAAGTGTGCTACTGGAGTAGGCAAAATGCCTCTCTGATCAATATTCTTTTCTTTAGCAGGGAGAAAAAAACTCTTGTTTGTGTAACACCCAGTTTTCTAGATGAGGATAATTTTGAAATTTTGTAATTATAATTATTAATTATTGATATTTGTTTCATATTATGATTATTGGTGATTTTTAATAATTTTTAAACTATTTAAAAACTGGTTTAAGTCATGACTTGTGATTTTGATGTGCTGCTAGTGAAACCCTAGAGAATGCATGACCTAGAGCCTAACCATGTCATTAGGATGATTAATTATCATTTTTAACCTAGGGGAAATTTGATCATTTTGACTTATTTGAATTAATTGATGATTTATTGAATTGGTGAATTCCAGTTTGACTTTGACTTTGACTTGTTGAGACCTAGTGGACTAGCCTAGAAGCTAACCCTAGCCATGGTGACCCTAGTCTAACTTAGGTTAACCTACTTTTAGTCATTAGAAACTAATTTTGGATTAGGAGGATTAGTTTAAGTGAATTTAAGTCATGGCTTGTGGTTTCATGAAATGACTTATGGCTTAATGATTTGATTGATCATGACTCAAGCCCATGGGCCATTTAGTAAACCCTAACCCTAATTATTGAGCTTATGACCAGCCATAGGGATCCCCACCCTATTTAAACACTTATTCATTAGGGCTTGCCTCTTTTTTATCATTCCAACACTTGGAGAAAGAGAGGTATTTTTTCTCATTCCAAAAATTCCCATTTTATTCATTTGATCTCTTTTTTCATCCTAGTCTTTTGCATTAGGTTCTAATTTCTGTATAGTTATCATTTTTGGAGGTTAATTTCAGTTTGGGATTAATTTGGAGCTTTTGGCCATCAAGAGGAACCCCCCTATTTGGAGCTTTTCATGTATTTTGCACTCATAGGTAACCACCCTCAAATTATGTTTTAATTCCAATTTTATTGCATGATGGCTTAGGAATAGGTGTCCCCTAACTTCTGGAGGAATTTCGTATCATTAGCATTAGGTTACGTGTCCGTATCGGACACGTATCGAACCTAATAGCTAGGTGTTTGACGAAATGCCCGAACCGACTCGATTTGCCATTTTTGTAAATCCATTTGAATGGAAACCTAGATCTAGGGTTTGCTTATGCATTTCTATAATTTTTTCCTAATTTTAGTTTCGTGTCGTGTCCACACGGGGACACGAACACGCTGACCGCGCGTACGTGCACTGTGTCCTACATCACAGGGCTGAGAACTCCCGACACAGGACACGTGGACACGCCAAAATTGGTGAGCATGATGGGGCAATGTCTGCCACCATCCTCCCAAAATTTAGGTCGATATGGTTGCGTGTGCGAGGAGAAATCTTCCTCGCACTGGCCGTACGGCTTGACGATTGCGCGCGCAAAATGCTGCTGATACGCATTCGTATCGGACACGACACGTGTCTTGGACACTGTGCAGGCGGTCCTAGGGATAGCCCTACCCCTGGTGCACGTGTATGCAAGGCCACGTGTCACCACGTGGCCTGTGTCACCACGTGGCCTGTGTCACGCGCAGGACACGCGTACATGCATACACGATGCTGCGTACAGTCCAGTGTACGTATGCGTGTCTGTAAGTGTTTGTGTATTCTGGACACGCTCGTGTCCACTTGGTTGGACACGAATGTATTGTTTGACACGTGCACATGTGTGAAATATACTACCAACCCTTTAAATTTGTATATTACTGAGTTTTGAATTCGAAATTGGGATTTCCCATTCCCAACTGATACGCATTTCAGTTGTGTTTTAAGAGAAGTTTAATTCTGATTTTAAACATATTGTTTCCTATTTAATTTGCCATATTTGGATCTTACACATGATTATTATACTATTATAATGTTGATTGTTGGCTGTGTAGGATTTTTAGAGTTCGAATTAGATTTTGGGTTGTTGAATTGACATGAAGCCTGTCACTGATTCATTTTCGAGTTTTTTTTGACAGTTTCGAAATAAATTTGGATACGCTATGTTCATTCCACATTTCTATGATTCACTCCTCTCATATATTGCTACACACATGCTCTGACACAATACACATGGTTGCACTATCAACCTGACACTGATTTTGACACCCTAAAACCTGTGAACACTTGACACATGAGCACAGTTACTGATTTCTGGAATTACCTGAATTTCGAACCAATTTCCACGATTCAATGCAAAGAGAAGTTCTTACATATGTATTAGATGATTTTTCATGATAATTTCAACTGAAATTGTTAACTAGATGTTTATCTGGATTTATATTTGGGTTCCAGTAATTGGTCTTCGAATGATTGGATTTTTCGAAATAGGTTTTGGAGTTTATGTGTTAACTGTCAATTGTTCTCAGGAATTTCCTGAGATTAGTTACTATCTTTTCCTAGTTTTATACACAAACTGAGTTTAGGTTCAACTGAGATTTCCTGAGAATTATGTGGGGTTTAGTTGATGCATGATAGTTTACATTTAAACTTGAGTGATGGAATTTGAATAGGGATTGGATTGACATGAATGTGTAAACTATTAGTCTGATACATTGGTTTTCTTGAATTTCTGAAGTTCTTCCCTTCTTAAAACTGAATTTTCAATATTAACCTTGCCATGATTGATCCATCACACACACTACATTGACCCCTCCCCCTTCACTGTTAGCCTATTACATACTACACCCTACCTGTTGTTTTACAATGACACCCATCTCCACTGCCATGTTGACACCTTAACCCCCTCTATATGCATGCCTATTCACTACACACTTTAATACCCGTTGTGTCACCCTCTAAAGTTCATATCACACACACATGGGCATGCCACCAAACTCTCAACACACACATGGCTCTCACACTTGGCCATGTATCCCACACACATGGTAGTTGTAACACACATACACATCCAACCTACATATTGTATCACACTCATGTAGTTTCACACACATGCCACTATGTTAACACTACACACACATGTATTCCTCTTCCTTTTAACCCATGCATATATTTATATATGTATATGTATATACATATATATATCTATATATGTGAGATATATTATCATGTAGCCTATAGATGTATATGTGATTAACTATATTAATTAGATATATAATTAATGTGTGTTTAGCCTATGTACAGGGCACATAGCCTATGGCTCATTGCCTATGTATATGGCATGAATGCCAGTGAACATGTGTTGTTGGCTTGTATAGCCTAGATAGTGTGTGTGTGCTTGCTAGAATAGGTTGGTTAGGCCTAGTGAGACTTGTTTGACTTAGACAGTTGACCAGGGTTGACTTAGAGTTGACTTTGACCTAGATTGGCCTAGAAATCATGTAGATTGTATCATAAACATCATTTGCCTTGTTTTAAGCACATTATAACCTATACTGCTCTATTTAGGATATTGTGACTCCGGTGCAGACATCTGACATTATACTACTCTTTTCAGAGTATCAGGCGAGTACATTCTCTAATAGTTCTCTTATTTAATTGTCAATTACTGTACTTCAGTTATAGTTAGTTTTATGTGATTCTCTGTTACAATATGTTTAGATATTTCTGGATTCATGTATGCGACACACATACCTTACTTATCTGGCCTCTATTACTGGAATCACTGGAATCATTCCGGAATCTATTTTTAGAATTATCATATTTTGGCTGGACTCATCTCGATTCTGGTGTCGAATTCTGGATTTATTTGTATTGCGGGGCGGGGAAATATTGAGTAAGACATATAGACATACCCTAAATCTGGAATCTCCCAACTGGAATCTACTGGAAGCATAGCCATCTCTTGCCTGATCAGTGAGAGATGTGCCTGATTACCTACAGCCGTTTACATGTCGATCTCGGTATTTTTAAAACATACTGTTAGAATAGCTGGGCTCACCTGGATTCTTGATCACTACCTAGAATCATCTTGTACTGGATTCATCTTGTATTAGATTCATCTCGTACTGGATTTATAGTAGTTTTATACTTGTTTTGCATTTACTGCCTGGACTTATTATGTTACCTTAGTTCAGCTAGATTTATTTTACAGTCTTCATTGCCATCATTCTTCTCTTGTTTTAGTTACTTTACTTTCCTTGTATCTTACTGCTTCTCTATACTATCACCTAAATATAAACTGCCATATTCATCAATAAAACTGTCTATAATTGCTTTATAGTTCTCTGTCATTTACTTGGGTTTTCTAGATGAGATTGTGCTCGTTCCTGTCCTGACTGGACCTGTTGTAAATTTTACAGATGATTGCCCTGAGGACACGTGCCCTACATATTATGGATCAGGAGATGGCTTAGCTACCTATGGTCCCGATACTCAGGAGTGATCAGGAGTTTAGCTAGTTGTCATGTTTTAGATTTCATGTTTTAGAACTGGAGTTGTATATAAGTTGAGATTTATAGTTGAGATTGTCTGAGATTATATTATTAGTTGTTGGTTTTATTCTGTTATTAGTCTTAGTTTTAATCTTCTGTGCTATCATATCGTGCTTAGACTGTGATTGAAATTACATTATATCTATACTTGTCCTCCGTTCGGAGTTGATATTTTGATAAGTACATTTTATAATTGCGTGATTTGATTGGTTAGATAGTGACCTAGAACCGCATTCTACCGCCGACACTGCGGCGTAGGCTGGTCGTTGTTACGTGCTCGTACCCTCACAGTGGGTGCGGGTCGTGACACATTTTTAGTGGTGGCCCATGCAGGTCAAGAGTCGCATTAGTACGATATCGTGGTGGTACGATGACTTAGTTGTACTGCTGTGAGCCTGCGATAGGATTGAGAGATAGGCTTTATCGGAGAGATACTCAATCACAGTTAGGACTACTTAAGAAGATTCCTGGGATGACCCTTAAGAATCTCATTATAAACTATCTCGAAATTTGATTCTGACAGTATCCGTCTATCTTCCTTAATTCATCGCTGAATTTGATTCTTGGTATTCGTTATTGACTTGATTTTCTACCAAGATAACATTATGGGCTAGGTTGCCTCAGTCATAGAATCTAGAGTCTTCTACAGCCATATCAGCTTGTTGGGCGATGAGATAGAGTCTGATTTTGGATGTATTTCTCGGGTATGGAAATTTAAAGTTTTCGCAGCCAAGCTAGCGGCAATACAAAAATTTTAAATACTATAATTCTAGAGGTATGTACATTAGTTGTGGACTCTATGGATTATCGCAGCCATACTTACTGGTTTGACGAGGATTTTGGTAACATGGTTTTGGATAGACGGGTATGATTATCAGATTGCAGAATAGATACCATATAGATGGTGCCCTAGTATAATCGAGTGGAATATCAGGGTGGATATTACTTAAGTGTCATGGATTAGATAGAGGGAGCTAGGCCACCTGTAGCGCAGTACCATGCCCCGTACCATCAGAGGGATATATCCCAGAGGGGCAGGGCTTTTGCGCTGACAGTCGAGTAGACCGACGCTACGGGTGACGGGTTAGCAGGTCTGTCCTTCCTGTTCTTCTTTCCATCTTGTTGTGTGATTCCATTAGTATCTGCCAGAATATAGTTGCGATTGCTAGATAGTGTAGCTACCCTGTTCGAGACTGTGAAATCACGACCAGTAGGACTGTGTTGCGTATTATCTTTGACTTTGATTTGCTGGGGGTTAGACCTAGTAGGGATACGATTATTTTAATTTCGAGGACGAAATTTTTCTAAGGAGGGTAGGATTGTAACACCTAGTTTTACAGATGAGGGTAATTTTGAAATTTTGTAATTATAATTATTAATTATTGATATTTGTTTCACATTATGATTTTTGGTAATTTTTAATAATTTTTAAACTATTTAAAAATTGGTTTAAGTCATGACTTATGATTTTGATGTGCTGCTAGTAAAACCCTAGAGGCTGCATGACCTAGAGCCTAACCATGTCATTAGGATGATTAATTATCATTTTTAGCCTACGGATAATTTGGTCATTTTGACTTATTTGAATTAATTGATGATTTATTGAATTGGTGAATTCCAGTTTGACTTTGACTTGTTAAGACCTAGTGGACTAGCCTAGAAGCTAACCCTAGCCATGGTGACCCTAGTCTAACCTAGGTTAACCTACTTTTAGTCATTAGAAACTAATTTAGGATTAGGAGGATTAGTTTAAGTGAATTTAAGTCATGGCTTGTGGTTTCATGAAATGACTTATGGCTTAATGATTTGATTGATCATGACTTAAGCCCATGGGCCATTTAGTAAACCCTAACCCTAATTATTGAGCTTATGACCAGCCATAGGGATCCCCACCCTATTTAAACACTTATTCATTAGGGCTTGCCTCTTTTTTATCATTCCAACACTTGGAGAAAGAGAGATATTTTTCCCCCTTCCAAAAATTCCTATTTTATTCATTTGATCTCCTTTTTCATCCTAGTCTTTTGCATTAGGTTCTAATTTCTGTATAGTTATCATTTCTGGAGGTTAATTTCAGTTTGGGATTAATTTGGAGCTTTTGGCCATCAAGAGGAACCCCTCCCATTTGGAGCTTTTCATGCATTTTGCACTCATAGGTAACCACCCTCAAATTATGTTTTAATTCTGATTTTATTGCATGATGGCTTAGGAATAGGTGTCCCCTAACTTCTGGAGGAATTTCGTGTCATTAGCATTAGGTTACGTGTCTGTATCGGACACGTATCGAACCTAATAGCTAGGTGTTCGACGAAATGCCCAAACCGACTCGATTTGCCATTTTTGCAAATCCATTTAAATGGAAACCAAGATATAGGGTTTGCTTATGCATTTCTGTAATTTTTTCCTAATTTTAGTTTCTTGTCGTGTTCACACGGGGACACGAACATGCTGACCGCGCGCACGTGCACTGTGTCCTGCATCACGGGGCTGAGAACTCCCGACACAGGACACATGGACACGCCAAAATTGGTGAGCATGATGGGGCAATGTCTGCCACCATCCTTCCAAAATTTGGGTCGATATGGTTGCGTGTGCGAGGAGAAATCCCCCCTGCACTGGCCGCACGGCCTGTCGATTGTGCGCACAAAACGCTGCTGATACGCATTCGTATCGGACACGACACGTGTCTTGGACACTGTACAGGCGATCCTAGGGATAGCCCTACCCCTGGTGCACGTGTATGCAAGGCCACGTGTCACCACATGGCCTGTGTCACGCGCGGGACACGCGTGCATGCGTGTACGACGCTGCGTGCAGTCCAGTACACGTGTGCGTATCTGTGAGTGTTTGTGTGTTCTGGACACGCTCGTGTCCACTTGGTTGGACACGAATGCATTGTTTGACACGTGCACATGTGTGAAATGTACTACCAACCCTTTAAATTTGTATATTAATGAGTTTTGAATTCGAAATTGGGATTTCCCATTCCCGACTGATACGCATTTCTGTTGTGTTTTCAGAGAAGTTTAATTCTGATTTTAAACTGATTGTTTCCTGTTTAATTTGCCATGTTTGGATCTTACACATGTGTATTATATTATTATAATGTTGATTGTTGGCTGTGTAGGATTTTTAGAGTTCGAATTAGATTTTGGGTTGTTGAATTGACATGAAGCCTGTCACTGATTCATTTTCCATTTTTTTGACAGTTTTGAATTGAGTTTGGATACACTATGTTCATTCCACATTTCTATGATTCACTCCTCTCACATATTGCTACGTACACACATACTCTGACACAATACACATGGTTGCACTCTAAACCTGACACTGAGTTTGACACCCTAAAACCTGTGAACACTTGACACATGAGCACAGTTACTGATTTCTGGAATTACTTGAATTTTGAACCAATTTCCATGATTCAATGCAAAGAGAAGTTCTTACATATGTATTAGATGATTTTTCATGATAATTTCAACTGAAATTGTTAACTAGATGTTTATCTGGATTTATATTTGGGTTCCAGTAATTGGTCTTCGAATAATTGGGTTTTTCGAAATAGGTTTTGGAGTTTATGTGTTAACTGTCAATTTTTCTCAGGAATTTCCTGAGATTAGTTACTGTCTTTTCCCAGTTTTATACACAAACTGAGTTTAGGTTCAACTGAGATTTCCTAAGAATTATGTGGGGTTTAGTTGATGCATGATAGTTTAGGTTTACACTTGAGTGATGGAATTCGAATAGGGATTGACATGAATGTGTAAACTATTAGTCTGATACATTGGTTTTCTTGAATTCCTGAACTTCTTTCCTTCTTAAAACTGAATTTTCAATGTTAATCTTACCATGATTGATCCATCACACACACTACATTGACCCCTCCCCCTTCACTGTTAGCCTATTACATACTACACCCTACCTGTTGTTTCACAATGACACCTATCTCCACTGCCATGTTGACACCTTAACCCCCTCTATATGCATGCCTATTCACTACACACGTTAACACCCTTTGTGTCACCCTCTAAAGTTCATATCACACACACATGGGCATGCCACCAAACTCTCAACACACACATGGCTCTCACACTTGGCCATGTATCCCACACACATGGTAGTTGTAACACACATACACATCCAACCTACATATTGTATCACACTCATGTAGTTTCACACACATGCCACTATGTTAACACTACACACACATGTATTCCTCTCCCTTTTAACACATGCATATATTTACATATGTATATGTATATACATATATATATCTATATATGTGAGATATATTATCATGTAGCCTATAGATGTATATGTGATTAACTATATTAATTAGATATATAATTAATGTGTGTTTAGCCTATGTACAGGGCACATAGCCTTTGGCTCATTGCCTATGTATATGGCATGAATGCCAGTGAACATGTGTTGTTGTCTTGTATAGCCTAGATAGTGTGTGTGCTTGCTAGAATAGGTTAGTTAGGCCTAGTGAGACTTGTTTGACTTAGACAGTTGACCAGGGTTGACTTAGAGTTGACTTTGACCTAGATTGGCCTAGAAATCATGTAGATTGCATCATAAACATCATTTGTCTTGTTTTAAGCACATTATAACATGTACTGCTCTATTTAGGACATTGTGACTCCGGTGCAGACATCTGACATTATACTACTCTTTTCAGAGTATCAGGCGAGTACATTCTCTGATAGTTCTCTCATTTAATTGTCAATTACTGTACTTCAGTTATAGTTAGTTTTATGTGATTCTCTGTTACAACACGTATGGATATTTCTGGATTCATGTATGCGACACACATACCTTACTTATTTGGCCTCTATTACTGGAATCACTGGAATCATTCCGGAATCTATTTCTGGAATCATCATATTTTGGCTGGACTCATCTCGATTCTCGTATCGAATTCTGGATTTATTTGTATTGCGGTACGGGAAGATATTGAGTAAGACATGTAGACATACCCCAAATCTGGAATCTTCCAACTGGAATCTACTGAAAGCATAGCCATCTCTCGCCTGATCAGTGAGAGATGTGCCTGATTACCTACAGCCGTTTACATGTCGATCTCGATATTTTAAAACACACTGTTAGAATAGCTGGGCTCACCTGGATTCTTGATCACTACCTAGAATCATCTTGTACTGGATTCATCATGTATTAGATTCATCTCGTACTGGATTTATAGTAGTTCTATACTTGTTTTGCATTTACTGCCTGGACTTATTATGTTACCTTAGTTCAGCTAGATTTATTTTACAGTCTTCATTGCCATCATTCTTCTCTTGTTTTAGTTACTTTACTTTCCTTGTATCTTACTCTTCTCTATACTATCACCTAAATATAAACTGCCATATTCATCAATAAAACTGTCTATAACTGCTTTATAGTTCTCTGTCATTTACTTGGGTTTTCTAGATGAGATTGTGCTCGTTCCTGTCCTGACTGGACCTGTTGTAAATTTTACAGATGATTGCGCTGAGGACACGTGCCCTACATATTATGGATCATGAGATGGCTTAGCTACCTATGGTCCCGACACTCAGGAGTGATCGGGAGTTTAGCTAGTTGTCATGTTTTAGCTTTCTTGTTTTAGAACTGGAGTTGTATATAAGTTGAGATTTGTAGTTGAGATTGTCTGAGATTATATTATTAGTTGTTGGTTTTATTCTATTATTAGTCTTAGTTTTAATCTTCTGTGCTATCATATCGTGCTTAGACTGTGATTGAGATTACATTATATCTATACTTGTCCTCCGTTCGGAGTTGATATTTTGATAAGTACATTTTATAATTGCATGATTTGATTGGTTAGATAGTGACCTAGAACAGCGTTCTACCGCCGACACTGCGGCGTAGGCTGGGCGTTTTACGTGCTCGTACCCTCACAGTGGGTGCGGGTCGTGACAGTTTGAGAGAGTTTTTTTACTGTTTGGTGCCGAGGCACGTTCAGATGGATCTTCTGAGGTAAAAACCGGAGAAGACTGAGAAAAGACCAAAGGGCCTTTTCTTTTATTTTGTGAAGAAGGGTTGGCTAAAGAGCATTTCCCTCTGTTGTTTTCCAGGTTTTGGACTACGAAAGATTGAGAAATGACCAAAGGGCCTTTCCGTTTGTGCTGAGACGGAGGAAGAATAGTCAAAAGACTACCCCCTGTGGGTTGTGCAGGAACAGAAGAAGCAGCAACTTGCCCTCTGGAGATGATGGCAAAGGGCTCCTTGGCCATAGAATAAGCAGGAGGTGCAACCTGTGTTCTGGAAGAAGCAGCAAGTGAGGCCTTGACTATAGAGGGCTTAGGTTGCGCTCTGGTTGAAGGAGTGGTGGATTGCGCAGGAGGGATAGAGGTCGCCAACTGCGCCAGAGGGAGAGGGGTCTTGGATTTTGCCATAGCAGCATAAGTTGTAGATTGTGCTGTGGCAAAAGGAGTAGTGTGCTGCGCAAGAGCTATAGGAGCTCTGGATTGTGCTTTAGCAGAGAGGGTGATGGATTGTGCAGGAGCAGAAGTTGATACTGGCCTCCTGTTAGACGAAACAACAGGCTGCGCAGAGGACTTCGGGGTCCACACTGAATGGACCCCGCTCTTGGCAGAGGCCACAGTGCGACGAGTAGCCCCAGAGTTGATCATCGCATCATAGGCAGTCTGGTTGACCTTCACAACCAGCATCTTCTGCGTCTTTCTGATAGACGCAGCGTCACATTGAGTTGTCACTTCCTCGTCGGAGGAGAAAGTCGTTCCCAGCAGAGTCGCCATTTTGTTTGTAAAAATAAAAGTCTTTTATTTCACAAACTTTAAAGAATAGTACAAGAGTACAATAAATTTTGGAAAAGTACAACTATAGGAATTCGATCTGAAGACGATCACTTTATCCCTTGGACGATGTGAACTTTGAAGACGATAGCCTCTGAAGAATGCAGCAGCACTTGGACAAGAACTCCTGATCTCTGATGATCTTGAATAATGATCCTCCATACTGAAGAACTTGAAACTCTATTTATAGAGTTCTAGAAATAACTATTTTGTAGTTATTCTGGATTGCGCACAATAGACTGCGCCGGAGACAGACAACACAGACTGCAAACTGCGCTGGCTTTTTAGGCAGTTGCTCGATCGTGGGCTAACTATATTTAGATGCGTGGTATTGTTTGATTAAAATGCGCTTGGTCATGTACAGATGGTTGCCACGTAGCGAGCAATTGATGGCATGCAAGCCACGTAATAAATGTCCGTTATCTTCAACAAGTTTGATGGATTGTGCCACTTGAATAGGGCTAGCTTCAGACTGCGCTCCCTTCTAGTCAATGGATAGCGCTAGGATTCAGACTTGGTCAAACTGTACTGAGTTTGGACTGGCATACTGTGCTCAGGTTGGACTGCCAGACTGTACTCATGTTGGACTGTAAAGTTGTTCTCGAGCGCCGTGCTGCACAAGAAACGAACAGACTCCTCGTTTTTTTGGGCTGTCAGGCTGTCAGAAGATTTGATCTTCTTGTCGGGTAATGATGGTGTTGCCACATCAGCGTAGCGCGCTCGGGCTTTAGCGCAGTTCAGCTCGCACGTTTGATTTGTAGCGCAGTCTGTCTACAGCACAGTTCATTGAAGGGTACGCAATTTAGACTTCTCTGCCTATTTGATGGATGCACTTGATTTTTTAGGACTTACAACAGAAGGTACAACTCAATCACAATCTAAAGGTAGAATATAGCACGATGGAATAGATAGAGAAATCCTCAACTGAGGTACATAAAAATAAATAACATAAGTCTCAATATCTCTATATAACAACTCTGATCCAGACAACTCCTAACATGAAAATAAGGAACAGTCTAGACTATCTATACTATGCATGGGTATCATCCTCAGCGGCTGCCTGAACCTCCCCAGGGGTCCAGGTCGCGAGTGTCGTCTAGGCAAGCTCCATAGTAAGGGGTGCAGGGTTCCTCATCATCCTCTGTAAAATTTTTAACAGGTCCAGTCAGGACGGGAGCGAGCACAATACATCTCACGCAGATCATAACAGGTTAGAAATATAAACATACAAAAGAGTATGATACATGAAACTGAAGAAAGTACATGATATAAATAGAGAGAGAACTGTAACAGAAATATCTACTATAAGTAGAGAGCTACCAGTGACTAGTAATTTAGAGTACAAAGTCGACATGTGAACGGCTGGATTTGTACATGAATATACTAAAGAGGCGCACATGGATTACCACTTTGGAATTATTCATATGACATTTATACTCCCCTATACCCCAATCAATACACAAGGATCCAGACAAGTTATGTTTATATACATGATTTTCACATGAAATCCCATAGATGGGTGTATATGAAGTATATATGAGGGCTCAGAAACTGAGTGCACATGAATTCCACATGAAGGCCCATGAAGGGTGCACATGAAGTATAGGTTATATATGAAATACACGAGAAACATGACCGAATATGAGAGCACATGAGAGTACACGAGCGAGCATGAACGAGCATGAAGCACATGAGAAACATGAATAACATGAGAGCGAGGAATACATGATGTACATGAAACCACGACATGATGTATCCGATGCTCCTGAGGGGATAACATCTCAATATAGGGATCCATATAGTACCAATCCATGATAATATCGTGACAGCATCAAATAAGGTAAACTAGAGCAGGAATATAATTCTAAGCAAGTTATGAAATGATCAGAGAATGTCTCGCCTGGTATCTGAATAGCTGTGAAAATATACTGCCCGAGATAAGGTATCTGACTCCTACTAGAGTAACACAAGTCAAGACATATACAGTGGATGGTAGATGAAATGTACAATACATCTGCATGCTGTCTAGGTCAAACTATACTATAGTCACTCTTGTCACTCTAGTCAACCACACTAATCAAACTAGGTCAAGTCCTAGCCTAAACAAGTCTTACTAAGCCTAACCAAGTCTAGCCTAGTATGCACACACAATATCTAGGCTATACAAGCCAACAACACATATTCATGGCATTCATGCCATATACACAGGCTAGGAGCCATAGGCTATATTACACACATTTCTACATAAAGTCTACTCTCACATATTTATACATTAAAATATATCTAATTTATATAAAACACACATTTATACATGGCCACATTATGATATATATCATTTATATATATATTTTATATATATATATATATATATATATATATATATATATATATATATCTTATATATATATATAATATATATATATATAATATATTAATATTATATATATATATTATATATATATTAATATTATATATATATATATTTATATATATAATTATATATATAATATATAATTATATAGATATTAATATTAATATTATATCTTAATATTATATTATATATATATATATATATATATATATATATATATAAATTATATTTATATATTATATATGTATTATTTTATTTAATATATTTGTATGATATATATATATTTTTAATATATGTATGTATGTATATATATATATATATATATATATATATATATATATATATTAATATATATATATATATAGAGTGATAGGAGAATACATGGCATGTGTTACAACTAACTTGCATGTGTGCATGATATCTGGAAAGCAGTATGTGGTGAGTGTGGTTAATTTCAAAAATTGTGAAATGAATATGTGTGTGTACATAATGTGTCAATGTGAATTAATGTGTGTGTGTACATGTGAGGGTGTGTGATACTACAAGAGTGTGTGTGTCCATGTGTATGTGGACATGACAGTTAAGTGCTAGTGTCAAGTGGATTAAAGTGTGTGTTAATAGGAAATGGGAACCCAGTTTTCAGTAGGTAGGAAAATGTGTCAAAAAGCAACTGAAATTAGTGAGGGTGAAATGCTAAATTTCATGAAGAAGGAATCAATATGACAGTTTAGGTGTGTTTAGATAGGGTGAGTGTATCAGAAATTTGAAGAGTGTCACATGTAAACAGTAGAGTGTGATAGCTAACTCAGGAAAGATGTGAACCAATGACAGTTAGCTAATACAATGCAATGGATTAACATGGTGACTAACATTAAATCAGTTTTAGAATGGGAATCAATTTCAGGATTACAAACAGTGTATCAGTTCAACATTTCTAACCCGATACCAAAATCCAATCGAAATCTCCATTCACCAATTTGAAACCCAAACTCTTAACACCAAATACAACCCAAAATTTAAACATAACTAACATGGTGTGAATTTAACATATCAAATTAAATACCAAAATTTAGTTTAAACAGGAATTTAAGTTCAGGAATTCACAACAGTGCATAGTGTTACATAGCATTTCAGACATTCAAAACCTACTTCGAAATCCAAAGCCTAACACTAGTCAATAACCACCTTAGCAATCTAATACACATGTGTATGAATCAACATGGCAATTACATCGAAAATTCAGTTTTAAAACAGAATTAAACTCAGGATTTCAAACAGGGTACTTGAGTATCAGTCGGTTTAGGGAAATTGAATTTCGATCTATCAAAACATGATAAATATATATTATTAAAGGTTCGTAAACCATGGTCGAGTGTACACGTGTCATGAAA